>PVJL010008102.1:0-70160 GCA_004026885.1 Lyroderma lyra | reverse complement strand
GTTAGACCTTGTTTGTTGTTATAGATTAAAATCAATATTGTCATAAAAATTGTGAGATTAAATGCAGATAAGAATAAATCATCAGTAATATCAGATTTCATATCCATTATTTTCAAGATTCTGCGCTAATTCAATGGTAGAAATGTATAGAGAAATGCTAAAATGTAGGTAATAGAGCAAGGTTTTCCAACTTTGTCATTATTGATATTTTGGGTGGGGTGATTTTTTCTAGGGTGTTATGCTGTACTTTGTAAACATCCTTGGCCTCTACCCACTAGATGCCAGTATTAGCCCTCAGTTGCAAAAACCAAAAAAGTTTCTAAATATTACCAAATATTCCCTGACAGATAAAATAGCCCCCAGTTGACAACTCTAGCTGTTCTAGAGTTTCAGTGCCTGGATACAAATTTACTATTTAGCAGCTATATTATTAGAGCAAGGTATTTAACTCCTCTGTGCCTCAATTTCCACTCCTGTAAAGTGAAGGTAGTAATTGTACCCACCTCATAGAGTTCTGTTATGCAGTTTGAAAAATAAAAGAGAAAATACATATAAAGCACTGAGAACAGTATCTGGAGCACTGTACACGATATGGACTGAATATTTATGTTCCTCCAAATTCATATGTTGAGATTCTAACTCCCAGTGTTATGGTAATAAGGGGTGGGGCCTTTAGGAGGTGATTTGGTCATGAGGGTGAGCATTCATGAATGGAATTTAATGTTCTTATAAAAGGATCCCAGAGTGCTCTCTTGCTCTAGTGAGAACACAATGAGATGTTGGCAGTCTGTGGCCTGAAAGAGGACTCTCACCAGAACCTGATCATGATGGCATGTCGATCTTGGATTTCCTGCTTCAGAACAGTGAGAAAAAATTTCTGTTGTTTTATAAGCCACTCAATCTAGAGTACTTTGTTATATCATCCTGAAAAGATTAAGACAGTACATACTCAGGAAATGTCAACTATTGTTTATAGATGATGGATAGAAAGATGATAGATAGATGATAGATAGATATAGACAGTCTTATGATTTCCACACCCTTGAGAAAACCCTTCTCCTAAAATCTTTACATAGAAGTTATGTATCCATTCATCAATTTCTCCTCTGAGTAATAAATCTGAATAACTAAATACTCATATATACCTTGATTCAATAGCTGATGTAGGAGACAGAGAGAAGAGTATTACAACAGGGTTCTGTTTCAATCCTTATCTAGCTATGTACTTTCAGGAAGCAGGAAGTAGGAAAAATAATTATTATTTCATGTATTTTTTATTAAAAATTGTATCAGGTAATACAGGTGAAAGCATATAAAGTGATATCCTGGTATAGAGAAGGCACTCAATAAAGATCTAATTTTCTTCAAATCATAGTTGATGAGAGCATAGTAGGAAACAAGGTAGGCATAGTCTCTGGCTTCATGGATGGTATTATTTTATCTAAATTGACAAGTAAGCAGTGAAAAGAGTTTTCTTCAGTCATGATAACACTTTATTCTGCTAAAATTGCATTTGCAAAAAAAAAAAAAAGGTTTATGAGGGTACTAAGTAAAATTAAATATATACTTATATAATGTAGTCAAAACTATACATTTCCAGAAGGCTAAAGGAATGGGTTAATCCAGTGATGGTTTTGTAAATGCATCATTTATATTATTGCTCAACAGAGAAATTATAAATATCCTTGACCTCCATTCACCAGAAGAGAGCATCACTCCCTAGCTGTGACAATCCAAATTTTTTCAAATATTGCTAATCATCCCCTGGGGCACTCTTATCTTGTACAATCCACTTGAGAAACTTTAGAAGTTTAATTTTGATGCAGTGGTGATTATTGCCTTAATCTGTTATTTTGGTGACCGAGCTTACAAATATTTTGATGTTGGTTCAAACCAATATTTTAAATGTAAAAACCATTTACATTTCCAAACATTTTCTCAACAGTGCCCCTACTTATTTTCCACTCAAGAGAAAGTTATATGGACAACAGAATAGAAAGACTAGCAAAATTCTTACTGGATGATATTTGCAGTAAACCCCAAACTTCAAATGGCAGAAATCCTGAACCATGATTGCTCATTTATTAACACATTCCTGAGATTCCTTCTAACATTTAAGAAAATTAACAGGAATAATTTCCTAGTATCATTGACAATAGGTTCTTTTTATTATATTAATTATTAGATTGATAAAATATGTAAGGTAAATTTTGGGGAACAAGTAATCCCACTGTGTGTACTTGTTCTAGTCTGTAATTTGCACTAAGGTCTTGCTATTGTCAATAGTGCATACATTTCCTACACTTGTATTTATGTATACAGAGGGTGCCAAAAATGTATACACATTTTAAGAAAGGAAAAATGGTATTAAAATTATAATACTCAATATATACTGATAACAAAAGATGAACACAAGTCATGTTTGACTTCTACAATTACAAGAGGTGCTCAACATGGATATCATCAATGTCCAGACACTTCTGATGACAGTGAACTACTGCTTGAGCGAAGTGTGCACTTGTATTGCTGTGCATGCTGTTTCAATTTCTTCCCAAAGTACCGCCAGTGTAGCTAGTTTTCTATGTTACACCACATCCTTTAAGGTCCCCTATAGGTAGAAGTCAAGGGCTGTTAAGAGAACATGGGGAAATTCAAACACATTCTTGAATTTCGAATACAACTTCAAATTGCTTGCTCTCCTCAAACAACAACAGCGCTTCTGCCATTTTTCTTGACTGTCCTGCCTGTTGCGTGGTGATACTAGCATTTTTTGATTAACACCATCTTTTGAGCAAACAACATACTACACATTGCTACCATAATTCAATTCAACTTTGAAAAGTAATGCATAGATAACAGCTGTTAAAATGTGCATATTTATTTTTGACACCCCTGATATATACATGTATATATACATATATCTATCTATATAGTATAAATACTTGTTTGTATGTAATGAATCTTTGTCTACTTTTGAATGTGGGACATTTCAGTTAGTTCTAATCTTTGAGCAGTTTTTCAGTTTGCCAGGGATTGCAGAGATTATCATCAAAGAAGAAACAATCTGTACTCCCCAATACATCATTGTTCTGGAGTCATCTTACCAGACGTACCATTTTAATGGTACAGAAAACAATGGTACTGTCCAATTTCAAATGGTACATACAGTCAGGCTACTGACACCTTGAATTTGGTCCAGTGAGAACAGGTTGACCATACGTAGCCCACTGTGGAGACTTGTGTTTACTTAAAGTGGCAAGCTTCCCCCTTATAATCCTCTATTCAGTGATCAACTTCAACTCTGCCTTAATGACTCTTGTACCTCTTTTCATTCTGGAAGTCTTTCTCCTGAGTAGAGATGTACCACTATTAAAAATATGCAAAGAGATTGATACCACTAAACTATGTCGATGAGATTTGTTCAGTGGTTAGCAGAGGGTAAGAGGGAAGAGGATGGTAGAGGAGGTCAAATATATGGTAATAGAAGAACTGACTCTGGGTAATAAGCACACATGGCAATTATACACTTGAAACATACATAATTTTAATAACCAATGTCACCTTAATAAATTTAATTAAAAAAAGGAGACAGATACCATAAAAATGTTGGCCAAGGTATCTTCATTTGGAAGCTGACTTTAGATAAGTTCCACCATATGCCTGTATATATTAATAATAAGACCACTATTATCTAGTACCATGGGAGACAGCAGTAAAATTTGCATGTTGCTGAATCTGCAATGTCACAATATGAGATTTGATTGTTTTAATCCAGGTCACATGACTACAAGCTGCTACACCTGGGATGTATATTGCTACACACTCCTGCATGGGCTTCATCCATGCTAGCTCAGAATTTTCTAGCAAAACTATATCTATTTCTGCAGAGTCTGGTCTTTTTCCATGATGGCCATCCAGTAAAAATAATAACTTCTCTTTATGAATATCAATGATTTTTAGCCCTAGATCTTTAAGCTCTGTCATTTATTACTATTGTTTAGATTCTACTTGTTTTTCCTTCTGTATAAAGGCATGAAAAACATATCCTATTTTACATCGATATGTAAACCAGGCAATTCTGTCAGAAAAAATTTAGGTGCAGTCATTAGTGCGAAACAAACTCAGTCAAAGAGTGGAGTTTCTCATCTTGTATCTTCTAAGGAGCATACCAAACGACAACTTAACATCCAGACACAGTAAATTTAAAAAATGTAGAAAGTTCAAGAAGGTAGCATTATCTCCGTGTGCAGTCCAAGTTTGCATTAGCAGAAAGAAATCTGTCTCTGAGTATCTTACAAGGTAGAATTGTGCACAATTTTCTTCCCTAACTCATCCTGGGACATCTTGAGACATCTTAGAGCCAAACAAAATTGTGACTATTTTACTAAACAGAATAAGAAACAAATTGAGAATGTAAAACCACATAAACAAATCACATGGTGCCAAACTAAACGTAGATTTAGCATCCTTGAAAACAAAAATCTAATTTCTAACTCAAAAGTGAAAACAGGAGTTTAGCCTGATCTAAAGCTAAAAGTAGAAAATGCTGAGAAACAATCAAAGGCAAATTTATCAAGCCATTCACTGTTTTCACTTGCAGAAACCCCCAGGCTCCACAAAATTAAATAATACTAAAAGCTAGCAGGGACTGAGAACTTAGTATGTGCCAGGCTCTGTATTAAGAACTTGAATGCATTGACTCATTTATTTATCACAACTCTGGGAGGTAGACAGATGTTCATGTTCTGAAGTAACCGGTAAGAAACTGAGGCACAGCAGGGGTAAGGAATGGAATCTACAGTGGTTACCTCAATATGTAGTCCCCAGAAGAGCATCACTTCCTGTCACGTGTACTTGTAAGATATGCCAATTCCCCGTCTCACCTCAGATCTGCAGAGGAGGGGTGGTCTAGAAACTCTAGGAATGAACATTTCAGCACTCTGCGTTTTAAGAAGCCCTCCAGCTGATTCTAGTGACTACTAAAGTCTGAGAAGGATGGCTTAGATCAAGCAATTAATAAAGGTGGGTCCATGTCTATTTTGGCATTTAAACCTATACTCTAAATTACACCCACAATATATAGATTTCTCCACAAAAGTTAAGAAATATTTAGGAACACTTCAAAAGAGACATGCTTTTTACTAAGTATTATGTTTTTTTTGTTTGTTTGTTCTGTTTTGTTTATTTGAAGAAGACGTGTGTTTCCAGCCCCGTGGTTTCAGCAGGGTTAGATGATCCCTGCAAACAAGGACAAAATACATATTACGCAAGCCTTTCTCTCTGTGTTTCAAAGGAGCAGACTGACGCTGGCTTATCTCCTTGCTGAGGGCAATTTGGTGATTGCTGCGGTGGACAGAATTCCCATGCTGTGTAAAATAGAGCATGTCACTGTTGTTGGGGTTAAAAATCCACAGCGTTTTTCTCTTGAGGGTCATTTAGCAACAGTACTAAAGTCTACTTATGATTCTCTTAACCCTCATGAAATTTGATTACCTGTCATAAAACTGTGTGTCTGAATAAGAAAAGAATTGTCATTTATTTTCTCCTTCTATCTTTTAAACATGATATTAGGCCAGGTTGGCATTTTCATTATTACTATTTTTAATTGCTATTATTAGTACCTTTGCTATATTTTATGCTATTACTTCAGTACTGAATGAAAGATTTAAACTCTGGTTTCCCTGAAGAAAGAAAGGAGGAACAAAAAAAAAATACATGTTTATGATGACCTCTCCCTTTGCTTCCCAGGATTAAAGGGTTATTATAAAAACATTGTAGGATTACCCTATTTTGTCAGAACAAAGGATAAATTGCTGAATGTAGATACAGTTTAGTGAATGTAGCGTTTGCCCTTCCATTATTTATATTTTGTTTTTTCTTCTTAATATTTATGAGGTGTTCAAGTCACTATCTTAAGCACTGTTTAGTGGTAAATTCAAGTTATTTTCAAACTGTTTGAAAAGGTTATCAAAATATTGCTGCTTTGGAGGTCAACAAAGCCTGGGGCATTTTCAGTGATAAATGTCATATCAATGACTTAAAATTTGACTACTTTTCCTACCCTATTTAGACAATTTTCCCTTCCTTGGGCTGAGATAAAATCACTAAGTAGAAATAATTGCTATTTGATATCACTCCACTTACTAACCAATAATAATTGGATTATCTGAAGGAATAAACATTGAATTATTATCTTACAATTAAAAACTAAGAACTGTATCCCATCAGCTAACATTTTTTTCAGATGAGTAGGGCATAAATGCTGAAGGAATATTTCAATAAATAAGGGACAATACGTATCTTTGACTCTGAGAGAAGCACTCATGGATTGAATAACCCAATTTGCCCATGCCCTTGCAACTAATGGGTCCCAGAATAGTTAATGCTAGGAATCTAAAAATTATCTTTTGTTTGCTAAAGGCAGTTGATGGGTAATGTGTTAGAGAAGCAGGTGCCTTAGGTATGTTTTAGAAAAGTGCTTACTCTGATTTTTTTGAAGAGACACTAAATGGCCTTGCTGAGGAGTTTATATTGCATAGGGTATGAAACAGACACAATTGTTAGTATACCTTAAAACAGGAAAGTATTCAAATAATATTTACTCAAAAAATGAATCAACATGAGAATTTAGACAGAGCTAATCATTAGCATTAGATGCATCCTGCCTTATTTGAGATTCTAGACCATTAGTTTAGAAAACAATAACAGAGCATTCTATTTTTTAAAATTATTAATAATTAATTTTTTCAGTTACAGTTGACATTCAATATTATTTTATGTTAGTTTCAGATATATAGTATAGTGAATAGACATTTATGTAATTTATGCAGTGATCTCTTCAATTAGTTTCGTACCCATCTGGCACTATGCAGAGTTGTTGCAACATTATTTACTACATTCTCTATGCTGTACCCTACATTCCCATGACTACTTTGTAACAACCAATTTGTACTTCTTATTCCTTTTCCCTTTTTTACCCACCCTTTAACCCTCCCCCTTCCTCTGGCACCCATCAGTTTGTTCTCTGTATCTATGAATCTGTTTCTGTTTTATTTTGTTCTTTAAATTTTACATATAAGTGAGATCATATGATATTTGTCTTTCTCTGTCTGACTTACTCCATTCAGCACAATACCTTCTAGGTCCATTCATGTTGTCTCAAATGGCAAGATTTCATTCTTTTTTATGACCAAGTAATATTCCATTGTATTATATGTCATATTTTCTTTATCCAATCATCTATTGACAGGGCATTTGGGTTGATTCCATATCTTGGCTATTTTAAATAGTGATGCAATGAACACAGAAATGCATATGTCTTTTTAAATTAGTGTTTTGGATTTCTTCACGTTATATTCAGAAGTAGAATTGCTGAGTCATAAGGAAGTTCTATTTTTAATTTTTTGAGGAACTTCCAAACTGCTTTTCATAGTGGCTGCACCAGTTTGCAATCCCACTAACAGAATATGAAGGTTCCAACAGGGTATTTTTTTGTGGGGGTAGTTCCCTGGCTGGGAATTGAACCCGGGCCGTGGCGTTGAGCACACCAAAGCCTAGCCACTACATTACCAGGGAACTCCCAAACAGGGCATTTTAAAAATGTAAATTATAGAGATATGAGAAAAACAAAATAGTATTTTGTGCTTAAACTCTCATTCTATGTATAGGAAAATAATACCACCAGTCTCTGTTTCATTTACATGTAATGGAATAAACTCTTTGCAATGAACTGAATGTGCCTCCCCCAAATTTATGTCAAAATTCTACCCTTAAATATGATAGAATTGGGAGGTGGAGCCTTTAGGAAGTAATTATGTCATAAGGGTAAAGCTCTCATGAATAGGATTAGCATCCTTATAAGAAAAGTCCGGAGAACTAGCTAGTTCTCTCTTTCTGCCATGACACAATAGGAAGCTGGCAGGTTGCAACACAGAAGAGTGACCTCTCCAGAACCTAACTAGGCTGACACCTTGACCTCAGACTTCCAGCTTCCAGAACTGGATGAAATAAATTTCTGTTGCTTACAAACCTCCCAGTCTATGTTGTTTCGTATGGCAACCCAAATAATGGTTCTCTTTCCGTTTCCATTTTGGCATATGGTTAGAATAGTGGTACTCAGTCTTTTAAAATTAGAGCACACTTAAAATGAAGCAAAGATCTTACAGGGCTCTTACATCCATGCTCACTTTCTAGTGGATTTCCAACTGTACATATGTGTATTTACATATGTAAAGTAGCAACTTTAGAATACAAGGTCTGCCTAGAAAAAATCCAGCCATAAATACCTCTATTTTACATATTATGTGGCTGGTTACTTTCTGGAGAGCCCTCGTATGATAGTCTGATTTCTTCACAGAATGATAAATTAGAGCCATCTGTAAACTGAAGATTAACATGTTAATTTTAGTTTGTGAATATTAATATATTAATAACTCCTTGAAATCCACTGTTACTATAGAATAAGTCCTTCGACTTAATGTGAAAATGAAACTCACAGAATTGTCATTTGCCTATTAAAAGAACTAAAAGCAAAAGGGCTTGTAAGATTTAATTAGAGAATAGCCCGGAGGAATTCATGGCCCTCCCAGTGAACTGAGGCTCCTACCGTGAGAAACCCTGGTTTTTGACATAAGCATTGAAACTGTGTTCATGGTCATGTCCACTTAAGTGCATCCTTATTCAAGATGATCAACCTCTCTGCATCTATCTAACTTATCCCATCTATCAAACTGGCATGACGATTCCTAACTCATAGGGTTGCTGAAAAAATAAAATGTAATAATGTGTGAGGTAATTAGCCCATACTTGGCACAGACAATAGAAAGTTGTTAGCATATGGTGGTCATTATTAAGCATGAAAGCTGTCTATCTCATAGCTGAGCTTTCTGTCACTATGTCAGAAAAGAGCCACTACCCCAAGTGTGCAGAGTACCCGCATTTTCCTCATCACTGGAGGCTGAGAGTCCTCCCAGAGAGCCACCACAGGGATGCATATGTTTTGGGGTTGAATACCTGAAACTCTTACATGTGAAGAAAAGTTGTCCCATCTACCATGCATTCCTACCTTTAGTGGTTACTTCATCTCCCAAGCTAGTTCTTACTCCCTATAATTCCATGACAGGGAAAGTTACACATACCAATAAATTTTTATCAAATGCATGTTAACTGCCTGGACCAGTCCTCATTTGTACTTACTGCTTACCCAGCTAACAGCTGCTTGTTATTTTGGGAGAACATTATAAACATTATTATTCTTATATGAATTATAACAGCAATAACAGTTATCATAAATAATAATACTTTATATGGCACATTTTAATGTACATTTCCAAGCACATTTTAAAATTTGAAAATGTTTTCCTGTTATAAATGAAACCAATTTACATAGTGAGGAATTGCTTGACAATATGGGGAAAGGAAGTGCTGACTAAACAGACACTGGAGTTCTTCAGAAAAAGAAAAAGGTGTTGTGTAATTCAAGGATCATTAATTTTTTTTCTTCACTCTGTGTATGGCTCAGTTCAGACAAAATGGCTTAGGGATATAACAGTCTGTTAATAAGGTCAGCTGCAAAGGGTAGACCACCACTTGTTATGCTGTGTATCTTGTTATCATTAGTGTGTTAGGACTAGATACTACACCATACCTTTCTCAGGCACAACTCCACAAGTTCTTTTCTCACCACCATAACTTCCACCTGTGCTGTTTTTATTTAACATAGCATGCAGTGCCAAAAGGTATCATGCATACATTTTTAAAAATATTCTTTGAAAAATACAGAATTTATTCAGTCATCTCTTTGAAAAATTAAGTGCTTATGTACCAGATCCAGAAATTCAATAAATAATTTATATAACAAATTTTACATCTTATGATTTTAATCTGAGGAAAAAGCACAGTCTCAGCAAAAAAGCCACATGGAAGACATTTTATTCTGCCTAGGAAGACAGTGGGTGAGGGTTGCTCTCTAAGGATTGTAGAGTTTCCTCTACACACAGTAAGGGTGGTGTTGTTGATGGAGGGCCAGGTTGTCAGTTAGATGCCCCATGACAATATAGCCATGATGGCCTCAGCATGATGGACGGCAGGAATAGTTGATGCTGAGGTGACTAGCATACAGTTCTGCTGACCATGAGCTAAGCTATTAATCACTAAGTTCAAGGTCTAGTTTTGCTTTTAAGGTGAGAATGTGGTTCTTCCTTGCTACTATAGCTTCTGCCAAGACTGGGGAGCTTACTTAGCTTGCACATTTATACTGGAAGTATAGTCTTCTCGTGACTATAGTCCAGGTCTAGAGAGAGGATAATTCATTTACTCCCATTCACTCACCAGACTATAATAAGTCATTAGGAGTTTGGAGGGAAAGTGCCTGCGTGATTACAACTAATTGCTTTCCCTTCTAATCAGAAGGTCTCTATAGACAGGTGGGCAAATAGAATTTCTGGTAATGTCATATGATTTTAAGTCCTTCTTCTACAATGAATATTTTGAAAATGTCATAAGAAGCTCTATAATAAGAAATGAGATACCTAGAATTGAGTCGTAATCTCTTTTAAAGCTACAAATTTGAGTATCCACAAAGAAAAACAAAAATTTTATTCACATGTATTAGAACTTGTGTATGCATAAAGTATATCTGATATGATAAACAAGAAAGTGGTAATACTGTTTGTCTCTGGGGGGAGATGATTAAGTCGAGATGGAAACATTTAATAGAATTCCTTTTGAATGATTAAAACTATGTGTGTATGTGTGTGTGTGTGTGTGTGTGTGTGTGTGTGTATATAATTCAAATATTCCCTATGCAAAATTAAATTAAAATTTAAAATAAAAATAAAAGTTTTAAAATATTTCCAAAGAAACTTTACTTTTAGTAGATATATAATATTTCTTGAGGTTTGCCTTAATTTTTAAAATTTCATCATAAGTGAATATTTAAGTTGTTTCTAAGACTCTTTTTCCTATTATAAGATGCAAATTTCCATTTATTTCTCTTAGCTAAGAGAAAGGGTATAATTATTTTAAAGGTTCTTTGCAACACTCAATAAGTTATGAGCATGACGGTATCATTATACTCTTTCTGACATTATTATTAATTTGTCAAAATAGTTACTGCTCATGTAATACATGGAAAATGGCCTCTTAATATAGTGTTATAAAACAATTAAATATTTACTTCAAATTTGCTTCTACTTGCCACTTAACATGAGTTTTTGCTTTTTATATGCTTTGTATCTGTAAAATGCAAATTACCAAAAGGATTAGTCTAAGAAAATTATAATTTTAAAGGAAATCTGCTCAATTTCAAGTGTAAATAGTCTTTAGGTTTCCCATGATTTTAGTAAAATGTGCACTCTTTTAGTTATTCACTGGATAGATGCTAGAATTATGGTTAATGCAAAAGAAATTGTACTGATAAAATAGAATTTGTACTTCAATTAAATTTTTCAATTTATTATTTCTAGCTCTGAAATTCATTTTTGTAATATTTTTCAGTATATTTTAAAATTAAAATGTAATTGACATATAATATTATATCACAGCATGGTGACTCAATATTTCTATACCATTTGAAGTATTGAACTATTTTACTATCTTGATATATGAGTATATCTCAGTAAGAAGAACTATGCCACAGTCAGCATGAGACCCTCAACTCATCTTGCAGCAACCAAAAGGTTTGGGACCAGCCATGGCTCAGAGAATGATCTGAAATGATGACTGTGAATGACAGTCCGCATGGCCCATTAGGGAGCCCAGGGACAACCACTGTCCTTAGAAGGGACTTTGTGAAGGTTTTTCTATATTCTTTCAGCAAGATGGCCAAAACATCTCAGTGATGAACAGGAAGGTTTCCCTTAATCCACTTTAAATATAACCTTCACCTATAGATAAATACAATTGTTTCCATAATTTGACTAAGAATATCATTGAAAATCTGAAAATATCTCAGTTCTGATATGCCCTGTGTCTGAAATTATCCAAACTCCCCATTCCGCTCTCCTCTAGTTTTGGGAAACCACCGTTATTTCTGTTATAAATTTCACTACACTAGGTACCTCTGTAAGTGGAATCATACACCATGTGACTGGCTTACAAGGGGTGTGGTCAAGAAATTTGTGGAACAGGGGTTTGTTGGAGAGGTTGAAGTACACACACTTTGACTGTGTGACATTATTAGTATAGGTGCCAAATTTCAGCTTACTTGCATCTGTGTTATTTCAGATATTGCCAAAGAAGTATGTCAAATGTGAAGAAAACCCCAAGTATGGATAAAATTGTATTTTTCTCCACCAATTAAGTTCCTCATAAAACAAGAGAAAACACCTCAAACCATTTTGGAAGAGATATTATGGTTTACAAGAACTGTTGCCCTGGAAATCCAAGGTGTACAAGTGACATAGTCTTTTTGAGGAGGGAAGAGTTGATTGAAGACAACCTCCATCTAGGATGCCACATTGAAGCCACTTCCACAGACATTGTCTAAAAAGTTGAAAACTTGGAGTGAGTGATGAAGAGCAGCTTGAAGAAATGGTTGGAGTTTTGAATATTCTCCACCAGGATCTAAGGGTGTTAAAAGTCTGTACAAGATGGTACTGAAAATGCTCACACCACTTCAAAAACAACAGTGCATTGAGTGTTCATGACAGTGTTTGGACCTCTGCACACAAGTAAGATGAAGTTTTAAACCAGGTTGTCACTGGAGATGAAACTTGGGTTCATCTTTATGAGACTCAGTCAAAGCAGCAGTCCATGCAGTGGTATGAAAAGGGCATACCATCCCCTAAGAAGTTCAAGGTGTCACAATTGGCTGGAAAAATCATGGCTAGTGTTTTTGGGGATATAAGGTATCCTGCTAATTGATTACAAGGATAATTCTGTTATAATAACTGCAGACTACTATTCAAGTCTGCTAAAACAGTTAAAAGCAGGGGTCTACAACTCCTGGGCCACAGACCAGTACCAGTCCATGGCTTGTTAGGAACTGGGCTGCACAGCAGGAGGTGAGAAGCGGGGAACAAGTGAGCAAATCAGGCTTCATCTATATTTACAGCCACTCTGCACAGCTCGCATTGCCGCCTGAGCTATGCCTCCTGTTAGATCAGTGGCGGCATTAGATTTTCACAGGAGCCGAATCCTATTGTGAGTTGTGCATTCAAGGGACCTAGGTTGTCTGCTCCTTAATGAGAATCTAATGCTTAATGATCTGAGGTGGAGCTGAGGTGGTGATGTTAGTGCTGGGAAGCAGCTGCAAGTACAGATTAAAATTAGCAGAGAGGTTTGAATGTACAGGGACCATAATAAATCAATTGCTTGCAGGTGAGTGCCAAGTGACAAGCTGAACCTGGTGGCAGGCTTTATAGTGGCAAGTGAGTTGTATAAATATTTCATTATATATTACAGTGTAATAATAATAATAATAGAAGTAAAGTGAACAATAAATGTAATGCACTTGAATCATCTCCAAATCATCCCCACTCCATCCCATCCGTGGAAAAACTGTCTTTCTAGAAACTGGTTCCTGGTGCAAAAAATGTTGGGGACCACTGGTTAAAAGTATCTGTGGAGAAGAGAAGAGGGAAGTGGAGTAAAGGGGTGCTGCTTTTGCATGACAATGTGCCTGTGCACAAGAACAATGTTGTATTAGCTACTCTTCACAACTGTGGTTTCCAACTGTTAAACAGTCCAGACCTGGCTCCATCTGATTATTATTTGTTCCCCAATATGAAAAAAGAAAGCTTTTAGGGAAGATATTGGCAGAAAACAAAGAGCTGCAATTTGAGGGCAAAAAAACCCCTTTTTTTGAGGGTATAAAAAACTTATTGAAAGATCTGAAAAGTATATTAGGGTTAAGGGTGAATATATTGAAAACAAAAAATAATAAATCATTGTTTTATACTTCTTCCCCTTTATTCCACAAATTTCTTGACCACCCCTCTTATTTCACTTAGCATAATTTATCCAATATCTGTTCACATTGCAGCATATGTCAGAATTTCCTTTCTTTTTTAAGGTTGAATAATATTTCATTATGTATATACTACACTTTGTTTATCCATTCATCCATATATGGAAACTTGGGCTACTTTAACTTTTAGGCTATTAATGCTGCTATGAGCATGCGTATGTTTTAATTTTTAAAAATGTCATTTGTATGTGTAGAAGTAAATTACACACACATACATATACATATATACAGAGGGTGCCAAAATGTGTATATGAATTTTAAGAAAAGAAAAAACTGTATTAAAATGGTAATACTCAATATATACCAATATAAAAAGATGAATACAAGTCACACTTGACTTCTGCAATTACAAGAGGTGCTCAAAGTGGTTACCATCAGTCCAGATACTTCTGATTATAGCAAACTACTGCTTGAGTAATGTTGACCAGATTCTACTTATATTGCTTTCTTCCCAAAGTACCACCAGTGCAGCCAGTTTTCTAAGGTACATCATGTCCTTTAAAGTTCTGCATAGGTAGAAGTCAAGGGATGTTAAGTCAGGAGAATGTGGGGAAAACTCAAACAACACTCTCAAATTTCAAATATCACTTCAAAATGGGCTTGCGCTCCTTGAACGACAACCATGCTTTTGCCATTCTCTTTGACTCTCCTGCCTGTCACATGGTAATGCTAGTATTTATTTGAATAATGCCATCTTTTGAGTGAATGTCATTCTACATTGCTACCATAGATAACAGCTCTTAAAATGTGTATACATTTTTCCGGCACTTTGATATTTGTGTTTACAAGGTCAGACAATTAATTTTGTGAACGCATCCTAGACAAGTGCTACATAGCTCATTGCAGAATAGTTGCAAAACCTTACTGAGTTATTTGTACAATGCTGACAATATAAGCTCACAGTGACAAGTTTGAGAACTTAATTGTCACATTTTGTGTGTGACAACAGGTCTGATGGTCATTCCAAAAAAAGTTCCAAAATTGCTTTGAAGAGTGAACTAGGTGCTGGCATTGGTGCATAGCTTCCCAAGGGAAATACTTCAAATGTGACCATAGTGATATTCAGCAATGAGGTTATGTGGCATTTTCTCTAGGATGAGTTTGCTAAGTTAATTGTCTGGCCTTGTATATATTTTACCTTGATGGTGATTGAATAACACTTGGCATTTTTTTCATGACATTTTTTATCTGATGGAAAGGATATTTGGAATTGGGAGCTCAGTGTTTTGCTATATACAATAAAAGCAAGCCCATTCTCAGTTATGTAGGGATATGTTTAAGAAGTGCAGCTCAGTTAGAAAAGTGTGTGTTATTGATACGTGGGCCTGGCATTGTAGTCCTATGTGCCTTAAGAAGATTCAACTATCTTTTTGCTGACATGCTGATGGAGAGTGGGCTGCCATGGCCTTCAAAGGGAAATATCTGGCAGGTTTTCTCAATGTTTGGATGAAAAACAGAGAAAAAGAAAGATTATTTTCTAGCAGTTTGTCTTACAGGAATCACAGGGCCTTTAGAGATCATGAATCCACTACTTCCCTCCCACCAGGAACTGAGTTGATTGATGGACAATTGATAGACCAAAAGAGTATTATTAAGTTCTTTGTTGGGACAGTCCAAGAGAAATATAATGAAAACCAAATACGTAGTATAAAATTTTCTATTAGTCATATTAAAAATGCATCATGAAACAAGTAAAAATAATTTCAGTAAGATGCTTTCTTCAACCTAATACATGCCAGATATTATCATATTAGCACATAATTAACATAAAAATTATTAATGTGATAGTTTACATTTTTCATACTAAATATTTGAAATCTGCACCATCTACTGAAGAGGACTTCTTTTCCCCATTGCACACTTTTTGCTCCTTTATCAAAAATTATTTGACCATATATTTGTGGATTTAATTTTGGGTTTTCCATTCTATTCCAATGGTCTGTGTGTCTGTTTTTCTGCCAACACCAAGGAGAACTTCATGAACCTGACCTCAAAGGCAAGGGAAGCAAAAACAGAAATAAATGAATGGGACTATATCAAACTAAAAAGCTTCTGCACAGCAAAAGAAACCATCAACAAATCAAAGAGACAGTCAACTGAATAGCAGAAAATATTTGCAAACAACGCATCTGACAAGGGTCTAATATCTAAAATATATAAAGAACTAGTATGACTTAACAACAAAAAAAAAACAAACAACCCAATTAAAAAGTGGGCAGAAGAACTAAACAGACACTTCTCCCACAAAGAAATACAAATGGCCAGCAAACATATGACAAAATGCTCATCCTCACTGGCTATCAGGGAAATGCAAATCAAAACCACAATGAGATACCACCTCACACCTGTGAGAATGGCTGTTATCAACAAGACAAGGAATAACAAGTGCTGGAGAGGATGTGGAGAAAAAGGAACTCTGGTACACTGCTGGTGGGAGTGCAAACTGGTACAACCACTGTGGATGACAGCGTGGAGGTTCCTCAGAAAATTGGGAATGGAGTTACCACTTGACCCAGCAATCCCCCTTCTGGGGATCTACCCAAAAAACTTAAAAACCCTTGTGTGCAAGGACTTATGTACCCCAATGTTCATCGCAGCGCTGTTCACAGTGGCCAAAACATGGAAACAACCAAAGTGCCCTGCGACAGATGACTGGGTAAAGAAGCTGTGGTACATATACACAATGGAATATTACTCAGCTGTAAGAAAAGATGAAATATTGTCATTTGCAACAAAATGGATGGACATGGAGATCATCATGCTAAATGAAATAAGCCAGACAGAAAAAACAAGGAACTGTATGACTTCACTCATATGTGGAATATAAAACTGAAAGCAACAAAGAAACAACAAAACAAAACAAAATTAAAAAACTCATGGACACAATCAATGGTTAAATGGTTACCTGGGGATAAGTGGGAAGTAGGAGGGAGAGGAGTGAGAGGGTGGGAGAGGAGGGAGGGGGAGCCAAATATGTGGTGATGGAACAAGAACTCACACTGGGTGGTGACCTTATACAACAAGTAGACGATGCACTGTAGAATCGTACACCTGGAACCTATGCAATTCTTATTAACCAATAAGTCTAAAAATTAAAAAAATTAAAAAATGAAATCTGGTATATATTTTACACTTATATCTCAGTTTGGATGTTAAAATTTTAATGGTTGAAGTGCAGTACAGTCCTGCCAAAACAATATAGCTGTGATAATGAGCAAATACTTTGAACTGCTTTAATATTTAAATTATAATTAATTAAAATTAAATAATATTAAAAACTCAGCTCCTTGAGTGCATATTTCTAGTGCTCATCAGCCACATGTGGTCAGTGGTTACTGTATTGGATAATGCAGTTCTACACAATACTTCTTTTCAGTTACAGAATAAAGGCTTGATATTTGTAACTCTGCACTTAATGGTGTTATTATTCCTAGTTCTGATTTCCCATAGTGGTTCCATGACTGGCAGCAACTGTATACCTGGGAACTTGTTAGAAACACAAATCTGAGGAATTTGTCATAGATCTACTGAGTCAGAACGCTGGGGGAGGGCCCCAGCAATCTATGTTTTAGCAAGCCCTCCAGGGGATTCTGACACATGCTCAAATTTTAGACTGCTATATGTCTAAAAGCTTTTCCTTGGGGTAGGGGAATATCAAGAGAGCGAGAGCTTCCAGTTTTACAGTGCTGTACAACAGAATCTTCTGATACCATGGAAATATCCTATATCTGCACTGTCCAATATGGCAGCCACTAGCCACATGGCTGTTGCCCACAAATAAGGAAGGAACTAAGTTTTAAATTCCATATAAATTTAATTACCTTAAATTTAAATTTAGATTTAGCCACATGTGGCTAGTGATTATCTAATGAGCCTCTCTTATAGATAGGCATGGGGTTCAGTAACTGCAGGGATCATAGGCACAAACCTGGGGTGAGTTCAGAGTTAACTTGGAGGTGGAATCTGATAGGTGACAGCCCTATCTTCTCCAGGGCTTCTCTCAGAACACAGATGAGACAGATTCACTGAACTGGTATGAATTCCAAGCCCAGGATTAGGGTAATCAAAACAACCTGTAGCCCACTGCCTGATCAGGGCCCAGGGACTTATTTTTCCATGTCAGAAGTAGAACCATGAATTTTGACAAGCAGGCCACAACACAGTAATCATATTTTGTAATTAATGATTTCACAAGCTGTTCTCTTCCTTTAGCCCCCGAGTTATCATAACTGACAGTCTATTAATTATTTAATGGTACAGGCTATCTAGCTTTGCTTATGGTGACATTTTTATATTTGTTAATTCTCCTTTCTAGAAGATGCTTTCTGGATCTGACACATCTCTTTCTTTGTCCCAGACCTTTTCTCCTTCCACAGTTCTTGAGCAGTTAACTATGATTTCTTAGCATTTGTAAAGCACAGACATTTTCCATAATAACACAGAGAGAAATAAAATGACTGGGTTTCAAGATTTCAAAGAATGAGATAGAAAAATGTCAATGCTATGACTCTTATTACTTAAAATCAGAATGGATAAGAAGAAAAGGGACTTGCATTTTGTGTTTGGGTCTTCGCACATTTCTTAAACCCACTCAAACCCCATACTTCCCTGGACATGAGTAATATTTGATCACATGATTGAGTGAGCTTTATGGAGCTGGACTGTGGTTTCTGACAAAATTTACCTGGCAGAACAGAGGGACAGCACAGCTGTATGGGACCGCTGGGCCCATCACAATGTGCTTTGTAACTTAGGTGCACCCCAGAGGCTAAGTGTGACCTCAAAACAATTCCAGCTCCTAAACCTGATCCCCATTGGCTTACTCTTCCCATGGAGAGAAGTTTGCACCTAGTTGTAAGTGTGAGAAATTACATGATGGTTATGCCACTTTTATTTTGAGGTAGAACCAAAAAGCAACATATTATGTACAGAGGCTATAACATGAACTGGTAAACCGGCAAAAAAAAGTCTGTCTTTAACAATAGGAAAGTGGTACAAAACAGTTGTTTTCAATATGTCTACCTGCAACCTTCCCAAACAATGGTCTCTCTCTACCACATCCATCTAACGCCTTAATTGGCAGACAGTAAAGTCTGATGGGAAAATAATGGTCTTTTAAATACCTGAGAATGAAAAGCAAATTAAGTTAGCACAGTGTAAAAGGCAAGTAATTATATAATGTCAATCCCATTTTATGCTGTTTAGTCTTAAACAGCATACAAAGAAAGGGCATGTTTAGGAGAGAAAAAATAGAACTGCTTCTTTAGAATGACTTATGTTCTGCTTACTTTGGTGAATGGGCTTCAGGGAAGGTTTCTCCAAAGAGAGGCTGCCTGTACCCAAAGTCTCCTCTTTCTCCAGTCTGTTCTACTTTGCAACAGGGTGGCTGTCTCTCTGAGCCCAAAATTGTCTTTTTGTTCTTAGATGTGTTTCTGAATAGGAAGGTAAGCAGACTGCATATAAAATGGAAGAAGAGAGTCACAGAGAACCTTTTATTTTTGGGAGAGAGTGCCAATAAGTGGGGGGTCCCCAGTCCTTGGCCATGCCCAAGACCGGCTTTGTGCCTTTAAGCTGGTTTTTATCATTATTTTCTGGGTTTTATTATCTACCAAAAGGGAACATTCTCAGGGACTGAGTGTGTAGAATAATCCGTGGTCATGACGGAAACATCGTTCTATAAAAAGTGCATGGTGTCCTGGTGTGAAGAAGGGCGAAGGGCAACTGATGGGCTGAGTGACAATGAACCAAGTTCTCTCTCCCAGTTCCTCCTTCCCTCCCTTCCTTCCTTCCTTCTTTCCTTCTTCCCTCTTTCCCTCCTTCCTTTCTTCTTTTTTTTCCAAATGAAAATATTGGTATTTGACCTGTTTACATATATCTAAATATATATGTGTGTGTGTGTGTGTGTGTGTGTGTGTGTGTTTTGAAAAAAACTTTATAGAATGCAGGTATATAAAAAAGAAAGTAAAACACAAATAATTCTAGTTCCCTGAGAAAAAACACTGTTAAGTGTTCAGAATGTATTTGTATGAACTTATTCCTGGCATTTTCCCAACCCTCTGTCTCTCTCTAGTGTGTATATTATATATATAGAAACACACATTTGTATTAAGTATACCATATCAACATAGATGTTATGTATAGCTTGTATATACAGTTTCCATGCTACTTTACTCTCAGATATCCCTACCTTTTAATATTCATTAAGGAGAAGGCAAATAAGGGTCATGGTTCTTTTGCTTGGAGATTCCTGGGAGGTTTAATTGAAATATCCCTCTAGAACCTGGATATGAGAAAGATGGGCAGGCAGCCCTGAGTCCTCAGATGTGTCACAGGCAAATGCCATGGAATGTTCATAAATGTACAGCTGTACAAAAGCCTTGTTCATGCAAAAGGTATATAGTACAAATTAGGGTTGTTGGAAGAGTGTGCCTTTCTACAATTTACTGCTATTATGCTAAATAACTTTTATCTTTTTAAACACATACTAAGGCCTCATATATTCAGATTTTTTTTTTTAAGTGGTGAAACAAAGAGATAGTTTATTGACGGGAAAGTACACTCCAAAGAGGTAGGAGTGGGCTCGAGCAAAGAAAGTGGCTCAGAATTTTATAGCTTGAGCCTTTGTAGCAAATTCTCCTAAAATGCTGTGGTTGATCTTTCATGCACCCTACTTCTTCTAATTGAGCCTCTTTGGATGGAAAGCTTTCTAAGATATGTTATATAAATATGAGGTATATGGAAATGTTGGTATTACACACCAATGGCTCCAGATGTCTGTGCTTTCTGAGCTCTTGTGCCTTCTATTTATAAGTCTCTGTTCCTTTATTTATGGACAACTTATTGCTATTCTGGCTGGATCAGTGCATTTTCTTGTAGCAACAGCATTAACTACTGTCCAGCCCCCTCCTCGCTATCCACTCCAGGTTGCTCATTCTATGGAGAACTTGAAAACAAGGTAACCAAGCCTGCTAGAATTGTGTTTAAAGTAGAATAAAACAGATAAATAAAAATAGACTCAGAATTAGGTTCATCTTGATTCTCTATGGAAGAATGATGAACTTTAGAAATAAGTTTCTGTGCTTATTTTGGTTATTTGGAGATTCTTTTTTATAATTTCTAAAAATTGAGTTGTAGTTATGGTACCAGATATATGCAATCAATAAATATTTATTGAGTTGAATGAAATTAAACTTTTGATGCTCATCTGGGGAAATGACATGGCCAGATAGTTGAGTTATAGATGAAAGGCTGTACTTGGTCACCGTAAGAAGCTGAGTGGGCCCTAGAAGGTAGAAAGCTGCTGTGACTGTCATCTGCTCATGAAGCAGAAAGGACACAAGGAAAACCTTCCTGAGGTTCAGCAAGCTCCTCATGGACTTGTTACTAACAGCACCCTCTAGTTTCCTATCTCTCTTCTCCCTTGAATTATAGCTCTTGGAATGTCCTTGACAGGCTTATAGTGTCTTCTGCCGCCCGTTGTTAAGTTTTGAGATATGTTGCTGACTGTTACCATCCAGCCTGGGTCTGGCCTCTCAGATTACATGCAAGTGGTATCTGCTTTGCGCCTTGAGGTCCTCCATGTTCACTCTGTCATCAGCCCTTAAGTCACCTAATCCTAAAAAGTTTTGTCCAGGTAATGAGTGATAAGAGAGAAACATTTTCTCACTACCCTTGGCTATTTCTTACTCTCTAATTGTACAAATTCTACAGCAATATCATGGGGACACTCCAAAGAACCTGGGGGGGGTGGAGATGGTTAAAAGTGTGGGGGACCACCAAGGGCCATTATTCCTAAGGTTTAATGTGCACACACATCACTTTTTCAAATGCTGATGCTGGTTCAGAAGGTGTGGAAGGGGGCCTGAGAGTCTGCATTTCTAATTCCTCTACTTTCAGGCAGTACATCTTCTCCAGCAATAAAGTGAAGCCTTGTCTCATTGTCTGGAAGTTTTGTAATCCCTCTATTCTCCAAGGATGTAAGAATGCTGAAGCAGGAGACTGGGGCTTCAGGGAAAGTAAATATGAATAAATATGGCCAGTTTCTGAACTATCAACATCTGGGCTGTTGTGGATAGTAATTCACTTTATAGTTTGAAAAAGCAAACAGGAAAAAAACATAAAAAATGATACACTGTCAAAACAAACAAAAAGAAACTATCATCATCTCACATCACACACACACACGCACACACACGCACAGCCTCTGAGTAACATGCTAAGCAATACAAATGATGAGAGACATATTTGGTTAAATATGGGAGTTAGGGTCTCTTTTACTTGTTGTGCATTAATAAATGAAATGTACTTAATCTATTGCTTGAATCCCTGTGATGTAAACAATTTAATGTGAATACATTTGGCTTCCAGCTGTCAGTGAATTTAAGTAAATCCAGCTTTGAGTAAAACATGCTTTATGTAAAAAAAGAAATTCCAAATTCCATGAAAGCACCTATTTATTATCTTAACCATATCACTCTCGGGCAATAAAATGAATAATCAGACTAGTCATCAGGACTTTATGATTTGTGTTCACTTACCACCAGCTATCCACTTCAAATTAGAATGTTTATAGCTTTGTTTTACTTATGTTATTTGCTGTAAATCTGGTTTCTTTTACTTTGTAACTAGGATGTGTGTAAATTCTATGTTCTCCTAAAACATTTTAAAGTGAAGGGATTTTTCTTGAAGAAAGAATTAATGAGAAGGCCATGATGCTTTGTCTGCTGAATAGACATTGATTCACCGTATGGAGAGCCATTCACGTACATCCCAATTCAATACGGGGGTCACTTTTTAAAGGCAATAGAAGACTAGCTGAATTTCAGAAGTTCAATCTACATTAAAGTTGATTTCACAAGAACTCAATTTAGATACAAATTTAAGTCTTTTTTAGTGATTAGTAGGTGTCCTCATCGTTCCCCCTTTCCACTGCCATTCAGTTGGCCCTGAAATTTCCTTTAAAAATAACTTTCAGCTTTCCAAGATGAAAATACAAATAAATACTAAAAATCAGTAATGTACTCTCATAAAATACCCTTTGGTGCCTCATGAGATACAGAATACAAAACTAGACGGGCCAGAGGTCTCCCTCAATGTGACAGCAAATCATGGAGCAAGCTCACGGTATATCAATATGCTTAGCATTTCATATCTATCACCTTATCTAATCCTCATGACAATTTTAATTTCAGGTGATGAAATAGAGCATGGAGGTTAAGTAACTCTCCCAAAGTTACACAACATGTAAATGGTAGAATTAGGACTCGAACTAAGGTCCTGCTGAAGTCAGACTGTACATTCAAGCTCTACAACTCTTAGACTATAATCCGGACTAGTAGCAAACACTATTACATATAATTGATAAAATAATTTATATTACATTGTAGACGGACTCATAATTGATCCAACACACACACACACACACACACACACACACACACACACACATTACATCTTTGAGGCAGGTAATATTGTTATCCTCATGTTACGAACGAGGAAACTGAAGCACAGAGCTCTTAAGTAACTTGCCCAAAGTCATACAGGTAGTAAGTGCAGGAGGTAGAATTTGAATCTAGGTAGTCTAATTCTAAAGTCCATGCTTTTGCCATCACAGAAAGCCACTCATTATAATGAATGAGTTAATAGTAAGTGTGCAAAACGCAGCAAAGAAGAGGGAGTGTGTAGCTGGAGAACCAATTTCATCTCTGGGTTTGACAACATTTCTCTGAAGAACTGAGGCTTGCAGTTTGGGTTGGAGTACAGAGAGAGCCAGATCAGCAGGTCCTTGAGAGAGGAGAGAGAGGGATATGTAGGAGGGCCTGTGAGAAATCCCCACGATGTTCTCTTCCTATGGTTTTTTTATTTCCTTTTAAATTTGGTTTCATGGATATGGAGATGAAGAAAGGCATGAACAAGAAAATTAATATTTTTTTGAGTTAGGGTACTTTGCTAGATGCATGCTACACAATAAATAATTTTTTAAAATTCTCACACATATCCTGCAAGATAGGTCTTGACACCATTTAAAGAATAATAAAATTGAGGCTAACAAAGTGACGTGATCAAAGTCCCATATAAATGAGTGACAAAGTCAGGTTTTGAATACAGATGATGTCTGGGTTCTTATCCCTGAACTGTGGGGACCTTGTTTTGAAGAAAAAACTTTAAGTCAAGGGGTTGGAGGGGAGAGGGGACCAGTATAATCATGTTCTAATAATTAAAGAAATATTAGAGAGACACAGACACCCACTTTAAGTGCTTTCAGGGTCACAAATTCTTTAATTTGATCACTGAATTCACCCAATTCCTTAATTCTACTTTCTGCTCTGTCTATTTGCAAAATCACTAAAGGCTTAGATTGAATCTAACTGTGGACAAATGATTCCAAGAAGTATTCTGACCTCAAACACTGACAATTTTGTGAAAGGACTGTTTTTGAGATGCTCTATAATAAGATGTCCAACCCTGTACTGTTCTGTGAATGTTAACACCCTGTTTCATTTTAAGGGAAAATTATAGTTAGAATCATTCTTTTGTCAAGCATGTTCTGGGTTTCTTTTTAAAAAAAAAAAACAAAAAAACTCATCTATTGGTCAGGCCAAATCCAAAGGAAAACAAGAAGAAATAAGAAACATTAACAGTGAAAGCAGGCCAGAGAAATATACAATTGTTTTCCTCAGAGGATTAAAAGATATCTTGCTTTGATTCACTTTGTACCCATACAACAAGGTAATACATGTACTTTAGCTGACTAAACAAGATTCCATTGATAGCTTAAAAGCTCTGAGTGTTCTTATGTAATGAATATACTATTTCATGTTCTAATGGCCTGAAAAGAATGAGAAATGTTTTTTATCTTTCCTGCAGAGGAAAAGTTAACTGAATGATGAATTAAGAGTATTATACCCTTGTTCTAAATCAAAGAATACTCAACTATAATGAATGATGATTTATAATAATATTACACTGTATATAATGCATTTATTAGGCTGAAAGGTAAACTCATTTCCATCACTGGCTTTGGCTCTTAAAAGCATTATTTTTTGTGTAGCTAAAAATGTGAGTATTGATTTCTTTTGAGGCAAACATCAAAATTTATTGACCTGAGTTTGCTAAGGTTAATATTTTCCCTATAGAGCAATATATTCATGTTTATTGAAGCACAGAATCAATTTTTGTACTGTTATACATATTCTGGACATTTTATAGTTATAGAATATCAGAGTTAGGAGAATGCTTAGCTCACATCCCTCATTCTCCAGGTGAGGAAATTGATTCTCTCTGTAAAGGTAGAACTTGCCCTAATTATCCCACTTGCCCCACATCATGCTATGCCTGCCACGATAGATCTAGTCTAATGTTCTTGACACGACATCCCCCTGCCTTCATTACGTATTATAAATATTGTCCTTTAAACCCAGAGAAAACTTATTTTAAATAAAATTCCCACAAGCAACATGGAATCCTGTAACCTAAAAGTCCTGTGTGAAAGGGCAGAAATGACCAGAATCTACTGAGCAATTATGCAGAATTATATTGGGATGATTTTTTAGTGCAACACCAAGAGAAGGCCCAGTGACTGAACAGAATTCTCATGCTGGCTTGATCTGGTAGGTTGTTGCAGTAATGGCCCACAGTGTTGCATGTCTCTATGTATCCACAATTGGAATAGTACCCACCACATTGACTCTAGCCTTGATCATGTGACTTGCTTCCACCAATACAAGAGCAAATCTGACAGAAGCAGCAGCTTGACATGTGCATGCACCTTGGGGCATGCCCTTTCTTGTTGATCTTTGGAACCTGAAGACAACATGTGACAAAGGCCCAGGCTAGCCTACTGGAAGAGAAGCCTTTCTAGCTGATGTCCTCTTGACCACCATCCTGCCAACCATCAGACAGGTGAGTAAGGTCATTCAGGACCATCCATCTCTACCTGAGTCTTCCGCTGACATAGGTAAGTTAAACTTGCTGCGACAATGAGACCCACCTAGCTGATCCACAGAATCATAATTAATGATAATTAATGTTTGTTAGGTAGTAAGGCTAACTAATGTGCAATAGACTCTCAGTTAACTGGCACCCATGGGAATCAGTAGATGCCGGATAAATGTCAGTAGACTCTCCATTAACTGGAACCCAAGCAGCTGACACTCTAAAGGTACTGGAAACGTTTTTTGCTGGTTGCTTGAGTTCTGGTTAACAGGCAGTCTACCGTATTTGGTCATACATTGTGATGACTATATATTATGATAAAATTAAAGCATAAAACTGAAAAACCTAGAGAACAACACATAAAATAGGCAAGTGGATGATTGCAGGTTCATCCATGTAGTTTGACAAATTTTGAATCATTTCAAAATTTGAAACCATTCAAATCTCTCATTCTTAGAATTAATATAATTCTTCATATAACAATAACTTTTAATATAGAATTTTGTCTATTCTACTTGGAGGTGGTCAGGAAAGATTTGATATGAGCAGTATCTGATCTGGGCATTGAAGCTCTGACCAATACAAACCCAAATCCTAAAGCCATTCATTTGAAGCACTGTGGATCAACCTAGGCTAAACTCCTTTAATTATTTGGTCTTTATTAATTCATAGGTATTCTTATTATTTATCACACCACTGCCAATTTGGATTAAGTTGCTGATTTTTATTGATGGGGAAAGTTAAAGCCAAAGTTAAACAATGTGATTGGTCTGCAAGGTATTACTAGTTAATGTTGGTTCCAGGAAAATGGACACATCAGTTAGGAGCCATTGGATACCAGACATGACTTTTAATATGTAACATTAGGTAAAAAAACTGAACAAAGTACCTACCTTGACAGATGCAGGAGAAGGTTATGCTGTTAATTCTAAGATTAGACCAAAGTTAAAAGTTTTGTTTGATCTGACTAATCTCATGAGCAATATTCACACATATTACTAGGTTTCTCTCCCAATCTCTCTCTACTCTAAATTCAAGTAAATGGCAAAACACTAATAAAAATATTTACCAGATTTAGGGAAAAGATTCCAACTTTTTCCATGTGGAATGATATAACCCAGAACAGAAGCAGTAATAGGTATTCACAAAATAAAATACTCTGAAAACACACAACACACACACACACACACACACACACACACACACACACACACACATTTTACCTGGATCAATAATACAAATAAATATGAATGAAATACTTTTGTCTATAATGTAAGTTATCTGTTAGTTTTACAATTTCCTATGCCATTGTCATCTGTAGATCATTAAAACTTTGGTAAATTATATACATCTTCTATGCTAATATCTTCTGTGAAAAAAGGTGGTCTGTGTGTGGGAGGGAGAGGGAGGGATGAAGATGTTTAGGACACACTGAAAATACTGTGTGTGATATTATAATAATAAACACATATCATTATACATTTGTCTAAACTCATAGAATGTACAACACTGAGAGTGAACCCTAATGTAAACTGGACTTTGGATGATTATGATGTGTCAGCGTAGGTTCATCCTTGTTAAAATATATACCATTCTGGTGTGTAATGTTAATAAATGGGTGAAGCTAGGCATGTGTGAGAGCAAGGAAATCTCTGTTCCTTTCTCTCAATTTTACTGTGAATTAAAAAAAAATGAAGTCTTTAAAGAGAAGTGCTGTGTAGATGTTAAAAAAATCTAAATGCACATAAACTCACATAGGGTAAAGATTGAATAATAATATGCATAAGCCTAAAAGTATTAGTTGAAAGCTAAATGTATTTTTAATTTCTATTTTGTTTTATAAGTATAGTTGGTATTCAATATAATTTATATTAGCTTATATTAGGTGTACAATATTGTGATTTGACATTTATTTACCTTACAATGTGACTACCACACTAAGACTAGTAATCATCCATCAGGGTGCAAACTTATTACAACGGTACTGACTAAATTTCCCTTCACCTTTTCCACCCATCCCCCACCTCCTCCCTTCTAGCAACCATCAGTTTGATTTCTGTTTCTCTGAGTCTGTTTTTGTTTAATGTGAATAGCTTCTTATGGGGGAGAAAGAAGGGTCTGTTTGACAATATCGTACCAATAGAATTCTTCTTCTTCAACATCTAATGGTTAGGACAAGCAAAGTGTAGACTACCGCTGTCAGCTGCATTCTCATTCCCTCTGACACTTCAGAGTTCAGAAAGAAAGACACTTACCAAGATTATTGAAAGGTAACAGACATTCAGTTTGATGAACTCTGAATAATTTATGATATAGCTGAAAAATCTGATACCAAACACTTGCTTATATTCTTTATAAAAGTCCATAACTACATATAGAATATGGTTATTCAACTTTGGAGAACTCCATTCATTTTCACATAGTACTGTTTTGGTCCCTGATATTTTTTGAAATCAGTCTCGGGAGAGTGGTTTCAAAGATTTGGAATGAAAAGATTTGTTTACAGTCAGCAGGTTTTCAGATTCATCATAAATTATACTTTTGGAATCTGTTGATGGGAAGTAGTCATAGTTATAAAATGCTACCCATACTCTCAGTAAAGTGTTTATGTTTGGAGAATGGTCACATTTATCTGCACGAGATAGTAGTTAGCAATCTTCAGGCAGCACTTGGTGCATAGACAGGTTGGGTGGCTCTGTTGTTACCCTGAGGGTCTCTGGTTGAACCATTGCATTGGTGCTGAGGTTGAAAGAGGAGTGGAGACCTAGTCCAGCAGCTTTGGGTGCACCATCACTCTCAGCACAATCCATAGCGTTCATTCATGTGTGGTTGTTTTGTATTCAACAACCCAAGTTCACATCCATTGATAGCCAATCCTAATGCCAGCAGGAATCTCACTTGGAGGGCAGCTCCTGGCTCCTTCCACTTCTGCTTTCCTTTGCTTACAGTTCCATTAGCCTGAGGGTCTCTCACAACGGTCACTGAAGAGAGAAATGAAACTTTTGCAAGGAATGTGTCTTTGTTACCAATGAACAATGACTTTAAGTAAAATAGACTAATGTCCAGGTGAATATATTCTTCGTGGCTTCTGTCCTCTGTGACATTGAGCTGATAGCACAGACTCTTGAATCAATAGATAACCTTTCCAATGCAATGAATGGCACGGAGAAAGTTTCAGACTGCTCTTTAGAGCCTAGAACACACTACTTCCTGGAGAAATAAGAAGTCAACATTTAAATCAGTGCTTACTACATGTCAATCATTGTAGTAAATTTTGTTTCATTATTACCTCACTTAATCCTCATAAGAACCCTATGTGTTACACACCACTGAGTCAGCTCCAACTCCTCACAATCCTATGAATGAGTGATGTCCACAGTGTCCTAGTCTACAGCTTTGCTCTGCTCCTGTAGTCTCATGCCTATGGCTTTTTTCATGCAGTCAATCCATCTCATATTTGGTCTTGCTGCCTTGTATGGTTTCCAGCATTATTGTCTTTTCCAAACAACTCTGCCTTCTCATGATTTGACTGAAGGAGGGCAGCTTCAGTTTTGTCATTTTTGCCTCTAACAATGTTTCAGAGCTAATTTGCTCTAGGACCCTCTTGTTTGTTTTTCTGGAAGTTCGGAGTATCTGTAAAATTCTCCTCCTACCCCATATTTCAAATGAATCAAATTTTTCCTCTTGGTCTTCTTCACTATCCAACTTTTATACCCATACATAATACTGATATAATCCTGTAAGTGGTTATATTACCATAACACCCGTGGTGGAGGAAACTGGGGCATATAGAGGATAAATATTTTGCCCAAGGTTATGCAATCAGTACAACCCCAGACAGGCTGGCTCTATAAAAACTCTCCACCATTCCATCACACAGTGTTGTTAAAGTGACACAGCAGTATTAAAAAAAAAAAGACAAGATGCATGCAATTGTTAAGACTGCACAGGTGATGGGAATAACATTCTGCATGACTTGCTACACCGAGCCTACCAGTAATGGCCCATCCAATGATTTTAGGGGTCTTTAATGATTTCAGCCTGTCCAGCCAGAGTCTCAAGGTTGGAGAGAATGTTTATGACTGTCAAGACTGTCACATACAGGGACAGCACAAGCTAGGTCATTTGAAATCATAAAAGAGTCCTCGCAGAAAAGTGTAAATTTGTACCAGTTCTACATATAGACAACATTTGCATAAACTTGAGCAATGCCATCAAAGTTCTGAGCTGTTTTCTAGAGAGTTTAGTTTCTGGCTGGGCCAATGCTGAATTCTGCCTTTTAGAGGGAAGAGATATCTTTAACTTGTAGACTGCCCACTAGAAGAACTAACACAGAGCACATTTGGCTTTAGCCATCAGAGTCTCAGACATGTGAAGAGTGTAGTGCTAGGTGGTATTGACTTCTAGATGCTCTACCTCTTCCACAGGCCAATGCTCTCATATCTAGGAGGAATGAAGCTGGTTTGTGGTCCGAACTGCTTATCTGCTGTAACTGACAGATCATTAATCTAGGGGCAAATTTGGAAGTCTAATTGACTAGATAAAACTATTATTTGGCAAGTAAATAATGTTCTGTAGGAATAGTAAACCAAATAAAACAGATAATCAATTTTGGAAATACAAACAATTTTGAAAAGGGGAGAAAAGCAGAATTACCAGGACTATGTACAGGAAATGGATCAATGGATCCAGGTGGACTGCCTGGAGTTCAGGGAAGATGCTTGGGGCATGAGCACCTTTGGGGATTGCCTGCATGGGTGCATGCCAGTTCTTTAGTCCTTAAGCTGCTTTATTAACTACCTACTGAGGCAATAGTAAATTACTAGAGAGATTCATGTCTATGGATTAGAAAGTAGGTTTGTGTCAGTCTTGGAAGTGGTTAGCCTTGCAGACTTGGGGAAAGAGGATGGATAGAGGGAGTTAGACTTGCATTCCGCACCCTTCCATTTGTGCACACCAGGGCCCAGTCCACGTGCCACAGCGTAGCCTTAGGATGAGTAGAGCTCTTAGGACATACAATCCCATGCAGAGACCTGAACAAGAGAGTCACAGTGGGATAAGCTCTCGAGTCTTCTCCTGAAGATGTAGTAGATCTCACTTTTCTATCCCTTCAAAGCAAATTGAGTGGATTTTCTACTTTTAGAAGAGAAACTACTCACAGCCTATAACTGTTTATCTTGTGCATATAAGAACTTGAGCAGGTTGCAAGCTCAAGTAGGTTCTGAGGCTTGGCTAGGTAACATACATGGTTAAAGGGACATGAGCATGACACATTAGGGTGTGGTTGGGTCTGTGCTGAACTCATAAGCATATGCTCTGTCCAAAAGCAGCAACTGCTCAGATCCAGAAGGTTGCTAAACACCCGGGATAACATTGATTTTTGTGTGATATCTTCCAATCTTTTAATGCTGGTAGCTAATTTAAGCTTTTCAACAACACTGTAGGGTCCTAAAAAAATAATATTCTGAGGGTACTGGCATGCAAGCTGCCAGTTTGCAATCTTTAGGGTTCTTCAATTTAATAATTTCCTCACATTTTTAAGTGACACTGGCATTTCCTGACCTGCCATTCTTAGGACATAGACTCTGAACCATTTTTCTGATATCAGTGACAACTTTCGCTGGTCCATTTTCCCTCTTGGCTAAATTCTTTTTTGTGTACATAGCAAAAGCCAGTGGGAAATTGATATTAGAGACAAGTAGAAAGTAAATTATCTTAAAATGGCTAACAGTTTTATAATTTCAAACCTCAACCTTGGTCTTATTAATATCATGAACTAACCAACTAAACACATCAGTCATAAATTTTTCCTGTTCCACTTAAAGTGCAACACTATTTGGGGTGTTATTTCTTTTGACAGAGTGCAATATTTCATCCATGCTGTTAAGTTCAAGATGAGATATAAATAGACACTGAATAGATAATAGAACATTTATATTGTCACCACAGATCCAAGGAATTCGATTTTTCTTTGAACTGATTAATATGGGTGAGAATTCTTTATTTTACTTCATGAGTGCAGACTTTAAGAACTAAAATATGGCTATTTTTTTAAAAGATGTAAAGTAACCACCTACACATGTATAAAGTGTATAGCAGGTGTCTTTGAGTTTCTAAAGCTCTAGAGAAATAGTGTCATAAAATATATAATCAAACAATCCCTCAGAAGAAAGCCCCTGTTCAAATGCCTACTGCTAGTCATGAAATTCAGTATCAAATGATGTTTGGCTCTTGGGGGGAATCACTTCATTAAGAGAGAATTTCGTTTCAGATTATACAGACCGAGACCCTGAATAGATTGATGCAGATACACATGTAGGGAGAGTAGAATATGTGAAGAGGATGTTAGCTCACATTTTGTGATTAATGTTCCTTGCTCCTTTGCATTTTGACTTGAAATCTACCAACTTTCCCCTCTCAAGCAGATGGAGATAGTTCTGATAATTTTGGTAAGGCTGTGAAAACAATCCATTAATTGCTGGCAAACCTCGTTTGCTAATAGAAGCCTTCCTTTGGTCTTTAGTTCCTGGGATAAGAGATAAAAACATAAAACAAGTCTGGTTTCCTTAGTAAATGATCTCTTCCCATCTCTATCCTGAAACTGTATTAGTTTTATTAATCAACTGATGTAGGAGTAGAGCACATAGAAAATGTTTGTTTACAGTTCAAGAAAAAGCAGATATTCTGGGTCCTATTTCATATCTCTACCTTTGACGACTGTCACTGTTATATGGCATAATAACATATTTGTGCCAGCTTCTGCAAGAGCCTTTTCTCTGGGGTTTTGGATCTTTAAAAAGTGTGAGCTGAGGTTCTTAAGATGCTGGTGAATTTTTATGAGGGGAGAGAGACGCTAGTGGATATATCCTTACTTCCGCTTAGCGACCCAGAGGAGTTACGTGGGGTCTCTGGAGTTTTGCACTCCCAAGGTCAGGGAATTGAACCTTTAGGGTAGAGGGAAAGAGTCAGGTTTTTCCCCATCTGAACTTCTGGCCCTTCTCTGCAGCCCAAGGAGGCAAAATTTCATTCACGTTGGAGAGTCAATGGAATATTTGATTCTAAAAAAGCCATGACTTTCCATTACTTGTTGTGGACTTACAATTAAAGTTCCCTTTCTACTACCTTTATTCTGTATAGAAATTCTCATTATACACTGAAAGTAACTGAAGCATGGTTTATTTCAGCAACTTCTCAAGGTAAGGTGATATCATTATGTATCATTGGTACCTAGAGTGTTCTTGCCACGTAACTGGGCTGATTTCTGTAAACTATTTGGGACCAGTGGCTTCCTTGAGTCCCCAGGGGAACTGGGGATACAACTAGCTGCCTGATCTACCATCCCTGAAAAATACATTTTGGTGGCCTTAATTTCTTTCCTAGAAAAATAGTATCTTCCTTAAAAATCATTACAGAATTCTTTTGGAGGAGCTGCAGTAACACAGTAGAGAAGTGACCTTCTTTCTCTAATATTCCCAGAGCTACTATGAGTTAGTATACCAAAAAGACTTCAGTATTAGTTTTACACTTTTTGCTAAGTAGCAATTTTTAGAAAGATGATTCTGGATCTCAATCAAGGGGCAAGATCAGTGAAATGTCACAGGAAAACAAATATGATCTCACTTATAGGCTGACAAGATGTACCATTTTAAATGGGACAGAAAACAACAGCACTGTCCCATTTCAAAAGGTACGTATGGTCAGCCTACTGACACCTTGAATTTGGCCCAGTGAGGCTAGGCTGACCCTATGTACCATTTGAAATAGGACAGGACTGTGGTTTTCTGTGCCATTTAAAACAGCACGTCTGATCAGCCTATTTATAAGTGGAATCTAGAAAAGCCAAACTGATAGAAGCAGAGAGTAGAATAGTGGTTGCCTTGGACTGGAGTGGGTGGAAATGGGGAGATACCAGCCAAAGTGTACCACCTTCCAACTATAAGATACATAAGTTCTGGGGATCTAATGTACAGCATGGTGACTGTAGTTAACAATACTGTATTACACACTTGAAAGTTGCTAAGAAAGTAGATCTTAAAAAAATGTTCTCACTATAACAACAACAAAATGGTAATTCTCTGAGGTGAAGGATGTGTAAACTAACCTTATTGTGGTAATCATTTCACAATATGTATTGTAAATGTATGATCATTATATTGCATACCTTAACCTTTTGCAATGTTACGTCACTTACATCTCAATAAAACTGGGGTGAAAAATGGGCAAGATCACCAGAATAATTTCACTTTTCTTTGATATTCAGGCAAGTCTTGGCAAGAGGTGATATTAGCTTAGCAAATTAGCACAGAAAAACATTCAAGTATATTTCATGCATATTTCAGAGCCACTTTGTGTCACAGGGAAGTTTATTTTAAACTGTTTGATAATTTCCTCATCCCTCCAGTTACACTCTGGTTCAGGCTTACTTCATCTGTGCCTTTTCCAAATATTAACTTCTTCTAAATAAAAGCCTTCTAAGGCCATTCCAAAATGCCTTCCAGAGTTTTCTGGACAAATAAGTCTGCCCAAAGGCAACATAAACTGTCCACTGACACGGGGAGCCAAGGCTGAGTGGCCCAAATTGAAATAAAAATCTCACATTTTCAAATACTCACAGTTGGTGTTTTATAAGATACGCCCTTCCAACTTTGGTCAGCTTGACTGACATAATAGGAAATGTGCTGCTCAAGTTCAGAATTGCAATTGACATTCTTAGGGAAATAAAACTTCCTTTCCATCTCTCAATTATTTACCATCAATATTTTACTCTTGTGTGCCAATCCAACTTTTGTGCCTGGCAACATTGTAGCTTTTAATAAGAAAAGGAGTGGCCCACCCCTCAGATTTCAGTTACTCCTGCTGTGATTCAAGGAGGAAGTCTGGGAATTCAGTCCTTTAACAATGCTAAAAGTTCCTGCCAGCCCCTTAAAAGGAACAAAAGAAAAACAAAAAATTTAAAAGGAAAAAAGCAAAAGTAACACTCTGCAATGTGGAAATCATGATTAATGTGTGAATAAATAAACAGTAGTTTTGTTATGGCCTGGCATTTAATATATATCTAGTTTTAAGTTTTACGTCCACATGTTTGACTCGCTGAAAGTCAAAATTGAGAATTTCTTATGAAACTAAAATGTCATGTACTAAATTATTATTTATTAGTCTAGATGAGAAAATATGGGATTAAGCATTAGAAAATCCTAAAAAGATATGACCTTGATAATCAGTTAAATATTCATATTTTATTTAATATGTCTGTATTTATATATAGTGAATACAGGATAAAATCTGGCTTGTTAGAAGAGGTATTCACCGATTCATATGTATAAAATCAAGGTGAGAGAGTGATCTCTTGCCGTATGCAGATATCGTCGCTGAGCTGAAGTAGGGGAGGGCAGGCAGAAGGAAAGGGACAAGGACATGTTGAAACAACAACAACTGGCAGAGGACCTCACCGGCAATCTGAACTTGTGCAAACGAGTTAGGCAGCTTTCAGAGGAAAGACAGAACACCAGGGGTGATTTTACCCATAACAGCCTTCACAGGGAAATAGTAGTATAGAAAAGACGAAGGGCTGGTTTGATGTCATCTCAGTCAATGGTACCTGGCATTGATAAGGTGTGTAAAAGAAGCTACTACTTTAAGTAAACTTTTAATATTCAAAATAAAATATTTTTACTGAATTTTATGAAACAATTTTATAAATTGGTTCGTGAGACACCTGTAACGCCTGATTGTCATAACTGACTTCCCAAAGTCCTTCATGCCCTTGACCCTGACACACTTCACCAAACCATAAAATGAGGCCAAAGGACCATCCCCCAGGAATATGTTTAATTTGTGTCTTAATCATAAACTGTTATTGTTCTCTTTTGTATGTGAGCATTTGATGGTGTGACACAACCTATATTTTCTCTGCCCCTGTTTTTATCTTACGATCTTGGTTGTCACTGAAAACAAGGCTAAAATTTTGGCAATGTAATTGCTCTTAGTGGACCCCTACTGGCCTAAGGCTGTCAGCACAGAAAAAAAGTGGTGAGCACCATGAAAAATACCCCAGAAGGAGGTAGAATGTTTAGTTCCAATACTAACTTCATTACTTGCTAAATGTGTGACCCTGAGGAAACCACCTACCCTCTCAGGTCCTTAGTTTCCTCATCTATATAATGGGAAGGTAGGTAGGGATTAATACCTTATCTGGCCAGGCCAGACAGTACTTTGGGATTTCTGAGATTCTTTGAGTATGGCGTCACCCCCAATTCAGTCTGGGGACCAAATTGAAGAGAAACAATTATTGCTAGGAATTATAATTAATTAATCACCTACTATGTACCAGGCACTTTATGCTAGTTCTCATTCAGTTCTGACAGCAAACCCGCAGAGTTAATGTCCCCATTTTATAGGGTTGGAAACAGGGTCAATGAGGCTACATAACTGGAAAGTGGGACAGTTGGGATTTAAACTCAGGTTTGCCTGGTTTTTGAGTCTGATTAATTTTACTTTGCATCCAGAACAGGTGTCATCCTCTACTAATTTCCTCTGAGGAAGGGTTTGCTTTTAGCTTTAAAGGTGATCGACCACTCACCTCACAATCCACATCACCCAGTTTCTCTTAGACAGAAACAAACTTCTTTGCCTATTGACTAGCATGTTGCATATGAAGATTCACGTTCTGTGATGCCCACTGTTGTTCCCTAGGGCAACTGTAGGATGAGGCAAATGAAACCAGGCATATTTCTAAAACTAGACTGATGGTCACCCTGCATTTAAGCTCCTGACTCTAATTTAAGGCAATTTAGAAGGCAAAGGAAAAGACACCAAGTCCATTCTTAAAAGGAAGATGTAACACTTCTTCACAATCATGTTGACATTAGTGAAGAAACTACATCCATTTGATAGAACCAATTGTACAGAAAGAAATGGAAGAACATGGAGAGAAAGAAACCAGCAAAATGCAATTGCTTCAGTGCAGCAGATACACCACGTGGACACACAGATGGGTAGCTTCTCTCATAACCTGTATACACCTGAAATCTCTGTGGCGTTAGCCTGGAGGGAGTAAGGTGTGGTGGGTAGGGACGTAGCTTCTGAATTCAGAACAGCTGGACACAGAAACTGACTCCTCCCACTATAGGCTGTTTCAGTAGAGGTGCGTTAATTAGCATTAGTGTGCCTCAGTTTCTCCAGGGGTTCATTATGAGTACCACGTTAACATACATAAAGCACCTGCCAGTGCATGGCATGTAATAAGCACAGTTAAATGCAAGCTATTATTATTATATAAGGATGCTCTTAATAAAAAGCTTTTGGAACTCTACCAGTACGAAACTAAAAAAAGGCTTTCAAAATAGCATTTTCTTAGCCCATCAATTGATTCCACGGGAGAGTTCAAAAAAAAAAGACACTGATTAAAAATTTCAATTTAAAATGAAGCTATACAGACTGATGGATGATTTTCCTAAATGAAATCCAGAGGTTTCCTTGCTAGTCTTTAAAAAAATATATGTTTGCATTATAACCATGGTGACATGTAAAAGGACAATTCCATTTTGTCCCTCCTACTGAGCTTTCTTTTGTCCACGATGAAATCTTGAATTCCCTTTAAGTCCCTTTCTCCCTCAGCCTAGCTAATGTTCTGGTCTGCCACTGATGCCCTTATCCCCACTTCTGTGATGTTTCCATACTTCAAGGCAGCCACAGAATGGCTGGCATACAACTGGGAATTCCTGCAAGGCTCGCCAAGTTAATGGTGATTAGCTGCTACAGACAGGAGCCGGGACGGGTGTAGATGGTCCCCAACAATGGAGTCTAACATTTCATCCACAAAAGCTTTCATCTTGAGAACATAACCTCTTGTGAGATATAACCGGAAGTCTCAAGGTAATTGCATTTTACTGGAATCAAACCTAACAAGTATTTTATAATTAAAGATCATGCTGGTTTCCTTTACCATCACCTGCAACTTAATCATGCACTTAAGCTTCCCACAAATAGCAAGGCTGTTTAATATTTATTGAACATCCACAATTACCTCTACATTTCGTTTCTCTGGAAACAGATTCCTTTGGTTTGGCTTCTGGGGACATTGAAGAAGACCATTATGTCATTAAGAATAGAGGCAGAAAAATCCTGTGTGATAATATTATTAATAACTCAAGCTTACATTTCACAGTGCCTTTTCATTTACAAAGTGCTTTCACACACATTGTCTCATTTGATCTTCACAAAATTCTGTGTGCAATTTATCTTTCCTACTCTGTGGAATATAATATTCCCTGTTTCCCTGTAGGGAGACTGCTGTTTATGTCTTCCCTTTCTGACTTTTGTACAAAATTTCAGGAGGCAAATCCTTAACTTGAAGACAGGAAATTGTATGTCCTATTTTGGTGTCCATTGCCTTGTGAGAGGGAGTAGTCAGATCCTTAAAAATTGTGCCTTTTTCTGGGTGAATGTCCAGGAATGTATAATGGTTTTAGAAGGCTGTAATAAAGTGAATAAAATTAGCATGGTCGGAACATTTTACAAGTCTATAAGAGCACACACAGGCTTTGATGTTAGGCAGATGGATTCAAATCATCCTGGCTCTACCAGTATTTGGTGGACTTGAAAAACTTGTCCCCTTTTCTGTAATAAAGTAGCAGGGCTGAGCCACATGAATACACAATCAGTTTAAGTGAGAAGAGTGTGCCCCTGAAGCACCTGCAGCCCTAACTGGTCCTCCAGCCCCCTTTCTCCTTCAACTGCCTCTTACAAGTGCGCATTTCCATTGAGAAATTCTAGAGCCACCCTTGAGACTGAGCCTCAGTTTTTTTGCTTGTAAAATGGGAGGAATAATACCTATTTTACAGGGTAATTTTAAAGAGTCAACAAGGTGATTCTTTTAGAATAGAGGGATAAAATAGGTCATCTTGTAGTTGTTGTTAAGAGAGGTACACTGTCCTTTCTGCACCAGTCCAGATATTTCAGGCTTCTAGGCTCATTTTCCACATGGCTCAACCAAGTTTTAAACAGATTAGGACACACTTTGAAGAATCTGAAATTTTAATAGTTCTTTACTTCCATATTCCTCCTGAACCAATACTCTTTTGCCCCCCAAAATACCAGTTTTTAGTCCCAGGTAAGCTTAGTCCTGAGCAGCATGATCGGCAGTATGAGGGGGGAGCTCCTTAGCATGCATACCTCATGGAGCATCACTCTTATCTTTTTCTCTTTGTTTATAATTCCAGAAGTCACTAGAATTGAAATATTTTTTTCCATTCTCGCTGATGTCAAAATCACCGCGGTGTAGGCTTGGATACTCAATTATATGGCTAGTTTGGGTTTATTTCCTGGCATTTCCAAGTTCCAGAAGTTTCAGGAAGGGTAAAGTTTTGCCCAATTCCAGCTTCATAAGCTTTGTTCTTTCATGATAATCTGATTGCACTACAATGTAAAGGATATACGCCTAAAAACTAAACAAATATGCATGCTCTCACCCGATACCATGCTTTATTTTATTTCCTTTCTGGAGCTCTTTAGTGGAACTTCTTTATGCAATTGTTATTAACAGTATATTTAAATGAAGAGAAAAAAAGACATTAAGGGAAAACATCTATGAGGTGAAAGGGAAAAGATAATTTGAGGATAAACATTCCAAGAAACCAGCTTGAAGCATTAAAATGACACAACACCATGGCAAGATACTGCCTTTTTTCTCTCATAAAGTCTTTCTCTAAATTCAGATCATACTTTTATATTCAATATTGTATTTACAGAGCGCTCCTGAAACTGACTTGGTTCTGGGACTGTTTGCTGGTGTGTGTGACTCCACCTGTCCTTGCCCCTTTCGGGGGAGGGGCTGGCTATGGTAATGAGAGTGCCAGACGGTCAGGGAAGAGACAATGGGGAGGCAGTCTATCAAAGCTGTGGCTATCTAGAATGGACATCATCTTCGTCTTGCTGGGGTGGTGCAGGTATCATAATGGCTCCTCTGTTCCTTTAAAACGTCGCTTAGATAATGGCCTGGCCTCCCACGCATTCCGAGAGGGTGCCTCTAGCTTTACTGAAACCCTATCCTGACCACAGACCTTATTTCCCCTCGCAGCTTTGATACCCTGTCCAGTCAAGTTATCCTCTAGGGACACAGTTGTTGTTTCTTTTGATGGGTTCCACAGTGGCTTTTGAAATTGCTTCAAGAGCACTTGAGGACATAAGTCTCCCTACCTTTCCTAGCCTTTCCCTCTCATCACACACAGATATTTAAGGTTTCATTAGTGAAGTTCTTTAACATTCATCTACAGAGACAAGCTGGCAGTTCACTATCCTGCTGAAAAGCAACCAAAGTGAGTTGGAAACCAGACTGTAACCGTGACATGTTTTTGCCAAGTGCTTTGTCCTTGCTACTTTTTGAAGCAGTGTAAGTCATTAGCAAGCCCATGCTAATTGAATTTGATTTTCTGTCAACACTGTCACAGTCACCTAGAGTACACCAATAAAATCCCAACCCTGTTTGCGGCAATCATTAAGCCCAGATTTCTCACAACAAAAGCTGAGCCTTTGGTTGAAGGTTGTTGTATGGAGCTGACAGAGCACAGTGCTTTCCTGACTTCCCGTGGAATAAACTCAAGTGCTGAAGTCATCATTTACAGTGGAACCAAAATCGAATGGGAAAGTCTTGTACGAATGACACAAGTGGCTGATGGGCCCCTCGTCAGTGTCTAATGTGTGGTACCTTCAAAACAGAGATCACGTTTGAATTCTTTACAAGATGTACCAACACATACTCTGACCAAAAGAGTAAGATTGATAGAGATGAGATGTGAAAAAAGCACATGTAAAAACTTGCTAACAACCTTTTTAATTATCAAAGTACACGTGAAATTTTTGTTAATTTTACCTCAGGGTAAATATTTTACAGATTGGGAAAGTTGAGGTCCTGGTTGAATTATCAACGTCATTTGATATAAAAGAGGTGAGACTTCGGTCAGAATCAAAAGATTCTGAGGGGTCAAACTTACCCTTGCAAATTCAGCTACAATTTCCTGACTTTTGAATAGACCACCTATAAACAATTTCCTCACATTCTAGTTCTCGTGCTTTGTGCCACATACACGAGGGGGAAACTGGGACTGTATTTTAGAAAGTGGCATCAGGACTTGTTTGAACTTAACCTTGTTGTGTTATACCTGTATGAACAAACATATGAAGTAATTAAGTGAAACCCAGTGAGGAAAAAGGAGGTTTCAGCTGAGTTTAGCTAGTTAGTCCCAAGCTGGCCCCAAGTATAGAAGGAAAACTATTCCAAGGGGTTTTTCCTTACCGGCTTTAATTTAGCTCTGGGCAATGGCAGCGTGATTCCGCTGGTTTTGCATCTCATTGCCCTCAAGATCACCCTTTTTTCCTCCTGTGACCTGCGCTTAAAGGATGATACCATCACCTCATCAATTGCCAATGCCACCAGTTCAATAACCAGCTATCACTGTGGGGCATCTTTCTTGATGAGAAGCAACTACAAGTCTTGGCTCTCTCCAAAAATAGCCTGTACTACAGTACCAGGCACATTCCAGATTTTCTCAGTCATCCAAGCTCAGAAAAAAAGACTTTTCATCCCCGTATGGCCTTTAAGACACTTTCATAGCAAACTAAAGATTGTATTTCCTGTGACTTTGGGCTTGAGACGTAACTGACAATAACATTTTCTTTAATACCAGTACCCACTACTTCCATTTTCCTTTAAAACCAGTGACAATTGCCTATATAAATAAATGTTATCTGTGCTTCCCCATCCCTTTGGATTTAGAAGCTTGAATTTTAAAAAGAGAGAGAGAGAAAAGGAGAGCTTTTCATTTAGTATCGTGTGGCACAATAAGAGATCCTCTAGGGGACATGCATTCACTAAACCCTGGCAAAAGTCGCAAATTGATATCTCAGGTGGAGATACGGTAGAATTTAGAAGTCCTTCCCCAGGTAGGGACAGCAGGGCCCTAGAGGGCTCTGTATTGTGCTGCATAATGTAAGGTGGGAACCAGGTACGACGAGCTACGAGGAGATGAATGTTGCCTGAAAAAAGTCATCATCTCTTCGCTCTGCTGTGAGGCAGAGGACTCGGCGGGCATTTACTACACTGAGCTGGTCACCCTGTGCTTCAGCCTTGTCCTTCTGCCAGGAGAAAAGAGGGCTGTGACCTCCCATTTCATCACATGACAGGGACATGATATCATAGAAGTGAAAGTTATACTAGAGACTAGTGCTCTTATTAAGAAAATTTTAAGTTCAAAGTTAAAAAATTCACTTTTTCTATTATGAACAGAAAAGGGAATTATGACAAAACACTTCTAAATTTTGGGTGATCTTAGGTGCTTTCCAGAAATGATAATATTTGATTAAAGTATCACAGGTAATTTAAGCAAAAAAAAAATTGGATGAACATTTAGATTTAAAATGCTTTTAACAATGGTAACATTATTCACATAAAAATATGAGGTAGTGAATAGAGAGATTTCTACCCTCTTTTCAGGAGATCTACTCCTCAACTCCAGTAATTAAAAATGTTAGTGTTTTTTAAATGAAAAGGAGCAAGTGCTGTAGTAAGAAATACAGCCCTTGTGTGTTCTGCCTGTAGTACGGTAACTACTCAATTCTTACAAGTGCCTGCACACGAAATTACGCCAAAAGAAGTTTATAATTTGAGGGACAAATTATTAGTCATGTCAGGTGAAGTACTTTGTTTTGAATTTAATTTAGACCATATATATTTAAGATCTTTTATTTTGCTGAACAGTATTTTTTCTAGCTTTACTGAGGTATAATTTACAAATAAGATTATAAGATAATTTTAAAGTATATAATGTGATGATTGATATACAGTGTGAAAAGGTTCACCTCATCAGGTTCATTAATATACTCATCACCTCACATGCTTACCTTTTTTCTTTTTGGTGAGAGCATTTAAGTTAAATCACAGAAACAGAGAAAAGAGGTTGCCAGGGGCTGGGGGTGGGGAAAGGAGGCCAAGGTTGATAAAAAGGAAGAAGCTATTCAGTTATTATTAATAGATGAATAAGATCTGGGATCCAATGTATATTGTAACAGAGCAGCTATAGCTGATAACACGGTATTGTAACTGTTTTTAGATAACTGACTTTGCCGTCGATACCAACATCAGCCACATGATGTCACCCATAACTGCAGTACCGACTTAGAGCCTTGGGTAAGAGCTTTAATGCATGCGCTTCCCCATAGGTTAAATTATTTTCGATTTTTTTCATGAATTTTCTTTATGTTCATCAAGCTAAAAATATGTCATATTAATTTGTTACTGTTATTAGTTATTATTAGCTTGCAACTATCGTGTAATTTTAGAATGTATACATTTCTGTTTATATTTTTAATAAAGTTTTAAAATACCCTTTCAAAAGATCCATTTGCTTGTTAGCTTCCACACATGTTATGATGATATAATTCAGAGGAAAGTAAGAATTAATCAAAGAATATTTATTAAGCACTATTTATCAGGCCTCATGGTAAATTGCAGCAATAGACACACTTATAATAGCGCGCACACACACACACACACGGCTGTAGTACACTATACTCCCAATCAATACTACCTTCTAGAAATTGTTTATGTGAACGTTAGAAAGGACAGGATGATCTTGCCCTCAAAATTGTACCAGTCATGCCAAAGACAAATACCAATAACATCACTTATATGTGAAATCTAAAGAACAGAATAAAAGAGCAAACAGAAATAGACTCATAGATACAGAGAACAAACTGATGGTTGCTAGATGAGAGGGGGTTGGGGGCAGGGTGAACAAGGTGAAGGGATTAGGAGGTACAAATTGGTAGTCACAAAATAGTCATGAGGATGTGAAATACAATATGGGGAATATATTATAGTCAATAATGTTGTAAAGACTATGAAGGGTGTCAGATGGGTACTGGACTTAACAGGGAGATCCCTTCATAGATTATGTAAATGCCTAACAACAGAGCTGTATATCTTAAACTAATATAAAATAATATTAAATGTCAACTATAGTTAAAAAATATATATATAGAAGTACATGAATGTCTCGCATGAGATAGATAGTAATTTGAACATTCACCTAAAATGTTATATAGTGTGCTTGAGTGTGATTGTTATGTTACAGAATTACATGCTTGTGATTTTGTAATAAAAGATTTGGTAGATTTTATAATAAAATATTTGGTATAGATTACCAGCTCATAAAAAAGGGGCACTATTTTTCCTGGACCCTGTGTATAGTCATGGAATGTAAAGTGCAGGATAGGGAATATAGTCAGTGATATTGTAATAGCTATGTGTTACGTCAGTTGGGTAATAGACTTGATGGGGTTATCACTTTGTGAGGTGTGTAAATGTCTAATCATTATGTTGTTTTATATACCTGAAACTAATAAAAAAGATGAAAAATTTGTACCAGTCATGTTTAATATTTATTACATAATTACTCTTTTTGGCATTGCACAAAATTAATGAAAATAACATTTCATCTCTTGATGAATCAAAGCAAACCTTTTTTACCTCCAGTTCTTTTCACAGTTCTATTCTGAATATCCAAGGTTAAAAAAAACAAACATATTACTATGGTAATACCAACTTTTTTCTCAAAACACCTTATCATAATACTATGCTTAATTATGGTAACATGCTGGGAGCTTTTTAATGGTTGCATCAACCAAATTCAAATACATTAAAGATGACAAATACATAATTCATTTATACATTCAACACATATATGTATGCAGAATTCTATCACTTTAAAATATGTAATGATTCATTATAAAGTGAGAAAGTGTGAAATAAAGCTATTTGACAAAAGATTATATAGAAATTTATTTTATTAAAAATAACTAATTTCTAAGAAATTATATTAATTTAATGGACTACTCTGTATGTCAAATTGGCAAAAAATTTGAGGGAAGAAAGGGTTTTAATTTTATAAGATGAACATAAGATTTATTTGCCCTAAAAATATCAATTGAAGTTTTATATTATTGGAATGTATATGCTGTTCATTTTGAAATTACATGGGATAGGAAGAAAGAACAAAATAGATGGTCTTAAGCAAACTCTTTAATGAGATCTAGAAGAAATAAAATAAAAATTTTGAATGTTTCCAAATATTTGGAAGAGAAAATGCAGAGTTGAATTTTTAATTTAATTTTATTGAATATGCTGGGTGTTTGCTTTTAGTCATATACAGTCCAAGAAAGAGACATTTGCATTTGTATTACAGTTGTTAAAGAGTCAAATTTTGAAAAATGTTGTATACAACTTTCTCTTTATAAGTTCCCTGAGGTATTTTAAAATTATTCATAAACAAAAATATATTTTTTTAATTTTGTAGATCATTTTTGAAGTCTTCAAATTGTTTCAAGGATAAATAAGGGCTCATAAAAACAGTAACTATTTACCTTTAAGGTAAGGCACCTGTACTGTTTTTTAAATGGTATTTTAATGCAACACATCAAATTTGTAATATAAACTTATCCACAGAGACACCATGAAGCACAAAGCACAATGTTACTTACTTACAAAGTTATTAACATTTTTTGTATGTAATAAGCACTTTTGAATTGATATCACTTTTTATACTGTCATCATCATGAACTTTAGCAAAAATAGCATTGACATTTCTTATAAAGTTTGACTATGGCTACACTATATACAGGGTCTGGCACAAATAATATCCCTTTTTTATGAGCTGGTAATCTGTACCAAAATCATAAGCGTGTAAATCTGTAACATAACAATATCATAACTACATTAATATAACTACTTTAAAAAGGGTGTTACTTCTGCCAGATCCTGTACTTTAATATACTGTATATTCCTAAAGCCTTTGAATGCAGTCATTTTAACAATAACAACAAAATGAATATTACACATTCATAAAAACTAAAGAAAAGTATGAACTTTATAAACTAAAACTTGAAATTATGTTCAGTAGGTCATTGCATTCATTAATAAAATAAAGTAGGACTGCAATAACAATTTCATTTTATTGTGATACATTAAAGTTTTTCCCACTTGTGTATTGTGACTGAAGCAGATTGATACAATCGTTATTCATACAATAACATCTCAATAGTTTCTATTCATTCTAGGAACAACCTCTTCCACTAACAAAAACCTTAATATTGGTACATTCACTATAATGTCTAGCTGTGAGTATATCTTTTATGTGTTTTTAGAAGAACATTGCTTGCAATGGAAACTTTTTTAGGTTTGAAATTCTTAATATTTGGTAAATATTACCAAATAACTGTAGAATTGTGACATTATAAATGTCCTGAGGAAACTACAAATTATTTTAATTTATATTTATATTTAGAAATAATTTTAGTTTTCTATTTCAACTGTTCATTCACTCTAGGTAAAAATACTAATTTAAATTACTCTAACCTTTTAAAGACAAGTTTCTACTTCATTTTTGGGGAAAAGAAGTGATTTCTACTCTCATAGTCATTTTTATTTTGCTAACTTTTATTATTATTAGGTGACTTCTCTCTATTTCTAATGTAATGACCTAAAAAAATCACAATAATATTGCTAGGTTTCTATTTTCAGAAAATTTACATAAATATATGCTGCAGGCCAATCTGGAAAAGAATACTTTTCACCTGAATCAAGCAGCTTTGAGGAGTGCTGTCCAGTGCTGAATTTTATTTTATTTTGTTTCGTTCAGCAAAAGTGAACACTTTTAATATGTGAAAGAGTTTAAGTATATTTGGACTCTATTTGGAATAGTGAGAGCAGAAAGTAATGGAAATGGTGTGATAGATTATTAAACAGGAGAATTTGTATATTTATATTACAGATTTATGGTTAATGAACACATAGAAAGCCTTCTGAGTTGTAAGAACACTAGGTGATAAAAATAAAAGGACACTAGGCTTAAAAGCTCTATAATAAGTCATCTGACAGTTCCTGACATTTGCTCTTTAATTGGTCAAAATGTTTTCTTTCATGGAACTCCATTCCAAAGGATGCACAGCTATTTGCAATATATTTGAATACAAGCATCCACTCGCTCAAGGAAAAGGATATATAGCTGCTTCAGTGTATTGAAAATAGGACTGCTGAGTCTTGATATTTTATGAGAGGAATGGTTTTCCTTAAAACTGGGAGCAAAGTTTCAGAATGAGAGGAGGTTGTAGTGCTGAATTAAATTTGATATGTGCCATTGTTTTGGAAAAGATGGTACCCATCCACATCGTGGTTTCTGTGGGGTTCTCATCATCACCCAGCCCTACTACCATTTTTCATGTAACTGTGAGCCATGACATTGGGGAAATGTACTTTTTGTTTCTTGCCATTACATGTACTGACTTCTTCTCCTTTTTGCTGTCTCAGTTATGTGAGCTCAATTGCCAAGAAGGCAATGTGAAGTCTAAATCAATTTTGTCTCAGACTAATCTTTGCTTCACTTTGTTTGGAACCTACCCAGCTTTCCTAGCACTAGAGGGTCCTGTCGGACAGAGGGCATCTCTTGTCCCAAATGAGGCAGGTAAGCAACAGCTTTTTGAAAACCATACTCTTAAGCAGAAGCTTCTGGATTATTTTATGTTCCCACATAGGAAGACAATTCATATCAAGTGACAATATCAACATGACTGGCTTGCTGAAATACTAATGACTTCCTTGATTTAATTGGGGCTATTAGCCTTACCACTTTCCCCACTTCCTCCAGTTAATTTAGGAAGGGGTTATCAGAAGCCTTGAAGACTTATAAAAGGTAAAGATTGAGAATAGGGTTATAAGGAACCTCTGTAGAAATATAAAACTTGATAATTATATAGATAAGATAATAAAGCTAAGACTACTAATGAAATGATGAAAAATAACAAATGACATGTTCTTAAAACATGACAAGAAATGCATATGCATTATCTTATAATCACCCAAAAGCTGTATGAAGCAGCATTGTTTTGAGATTTTAACTCAAAAAAGCTTAGATTTCATAAAGTCAGGAAGAGTGAAAAAAAGCTTTGATGAAAGGCATTAATGGAGACACTATTTTGGCTAATGCATTTCCCTGGTCTTGAATTTTATCATTTCCTCACGCCCCCTTTCAACATGTGAGGTGATAGGGGTGGGTAAAGGACAAAAGAGAACAGGAACAGATTTGTCCTTGGGTAGGGCACAATTCCACCTCTCAGTAGGTAACAAATAGGTAGATGATGACTATGGTCTTTTCCACTAATACTTTCTTAGTGCTTGAGAGCAAGATTATGATGCATGAAGTATTTTTACAGGAGCATTTTAATGGAAAATTTTAGGATTGGAGATCATCAGTACATCTCATTCAAAGAGCACTTGTGACTAATCAGGGCAGTTTCATTTGAATTAGGCAATTCTGATATTCATGTAAGAAAATGTCCTGAAGGGTACTGCAACTTATGCCTAAGTATAAATGGTAAAACTAAAGATCTTACTAGAATATCCATAGGTCAATCACATATAACCTCAAAGACACTTATTTTGCCAACACACAAGCAGAAAAGCTTAAATAAAAATGTATAAAAAAGAAGATGTTTTTAAAGAACAGGCATGTTTTCATCAAGTTGACAATGCACTGTGGAATTGTATGCCTGAAACCTATGTAATCCTTGCTAACAGATGTCACCCCAATAAGTCTAACAATGAAAATGAATTAAAAAAAAAAAAAAAAAAAGAACAGGCATGTTTTAAGATATTGACAAATTTTCACATTCTACTTTTTAAAGAAATGTGAAGATAAATAATCTTCATCTTGACTTTATATTCTCTAAATTTAACTACTCAGGAGTCATGTGAGTGCCCACGAAGTGGAATATCTTTAAAAATAAAATCTAACTCATCTCTGAGATACAGATTGATTATGATAAAGTCTGATGCTGATGTTAGCCAGCTAAAGTGAAAGGTGGACCATGATCAGTGACCAAATTCATCATTTATGTGGTTTTAATCAACCTTCTGATTTTGATGTGGGGTATATCTCAAAAATGTATTCTTCTCCTATCCAAGGTTGCTAAATGTTATACCAAAGAAGGAACAGGTAAGAGCAACCCATTTGTTTTCTCCAGAAATTTTCAGACAGTAATTTTATTTGTACAAATTCATGAATAAATGGATTTTTCATGGGAAACTCCCTCTTCTGAGTGCTTATATTGTGATTTGTCTTTGAAAAAGATAGGTGCTTTTAGCTGAGAGTTATACTGATATCTGGTATTTATATTATTAGGTCCTGAATGCCAGATTCAGGTAACACAAAATAAGAACCGTCACTGAAAGACATTTAACAATAAATATGAAAATTTTAAGAGATGTCATTTTCTTTTCATATATCTGACAAGTGCCCATTTCATTGAAGATGCATTCTTTTGAGAGTCACCACTGCTCAAAGATACCAGTGAACTAATATTTATTCAACCCATGCTGAGAAGATGTTAAGGAGAAAGATGTTCTGAATGTGTGCTGCCAATCAAAAAGCCATGCTTTCTCTATGCCAACAATCCAAGCTTAAGTGCCTGACGTCTTTACAACCTTAAAAAGATGGCACTAGAACAAAGATTGAGATCTTTTAAATATCAACCTATTAGTGCTTAGTTTCATCCCATTTATTATTTTTTAAAATTTAATTTTATTTTTCATCCCATTTTCAAAAATCTTTTGAGTTTTAAGTCCTCCACTTAAATCCTGGTGGCTACTATTTTAAAATGATACTTACAAATGTGTTTATGTTCATTCTACCTTCCACCAACTTTATGTTCATCGACTATTAAAACAATCATACTCAACTATACAAAGTAATGACTGCAGAAATGCAAAAGGGCAAGAAAAACAGAGAAAACAAGTAATAGAACAGGCAAAAAAAGTTCAGTCTTTTCAGCAATACCCCAAAGACAGAGAAATTGGTGGGCTTGCAAGTTACAGCTAGTTATGATTTATGCCACTGACAGGGAAGTAGTAATATGGTAGATGCAAGAAAGGCACACGACAAGAGAAAACAGTTTTCTTGGAAAACAAGTCTAATAAAAGGCACTGGCATTCTCACTTTGAACATGAGTCATAAATACAGATTATTATGCTTCATTTACTTTTAGTTAACAAATTTTGGTTAACTTCATAGCCTTAGACCTATTATTATAGCACTATAATAATCTTTGCCATGATATCATGAAGGAGAGGGACAGATATTATGATATTAGTTTTTAGACTCAGAGGAGATAAGTATTTAGTCTAAGGTGACATGACCAGGAGGAAGTGATGTTAGCAATTGAGCCTGACTTTTCTGATTCATAAAATAGCTTAAAATACATGACATTTGATTGCATAGAACATTGTAAATTGCACCTTGGTGGAATGTGTTGATTATAAGAGGAGGAATAAAAAATATGATATTAAACTCTGCAGTGGCTATTCTTTATTTACCTACTGGCTCTGTTCTCTGTTTTTCTTTGCCTTTCTTTGGGCCTCGAGTGACTGGTATTTATGAACTACATTACCAGTCTTCCTTGCCTTGCAGCTTCTCAGGGTATTCAGCCTTTGGGAAGCAGCCACTTTCACTCTTGCTATGCTTTGGCACAGCTCTCACAGTGTCTACCTCCTTCTAAGACTTACTTTTCTCAAGTCCCTCTCCTCCATCCCCACAGGTTCTAGCTCTAACTCATAACAATCTCCCCCAGGGGTGTAAATACTTCCTATTTTGCTAATTCTGGGCACCTCTGTGTCCTTTGCCAGTTTCCTTAATCCTTCCCATCCCTGTGTACTTTGTCCCTTCATTGTGAATCTCTTCAAGACACATCACTGTCAAAAATGCACTTCAATCTAATCACAAGGAAACATCAGACAAAACCAAATTGAGGGAACTTCTATTCAATAACTGACCTTCACACTTCAAAATGTCAATGTAATGGAAGAAAAGAGCAGACTGAAGAAAATTCCAGATGAAAGAAGACTAAAGAGACAAGACACCTAAATGTAATGTGTGATCCTGGATTGGACGCCAGACAATATTACTATTTTTTTGCTATAATGAACATTATTGGAAAAATAGATGAAATATAAATCTATGCATTAGTTAATGTTAATGTATCATTGCTAATCTCTTGATTTTGATGATTGTACTGTGGTTACACGAGATAAAGTCCTTATTGCTGGGAAATGCACAATGAGATATTTAGGGAAGTAAATGAGCATCATGTCTTCACCCGACTTTTAAATGGAACAGAAATATATATATTAGTCTAGATACTATGTTATCTAGAAGATAAATAAATATATATATATCTTCTAGATAATATAGTATCTAGACTATTATACACACACACACACACACACACACATATATATGCTCCATTTAAAAAGAGAGAGAGAGCAATATTGATAAAGTGTTAACAATTGAGAAATCAGAACAGAGTGTACATAGAAGTATTTTGTATTATTGCTGCAACTTTTCTGTAAATTGGAAACTTTTTCAAAATAAAAAATAAAAGTAATTTTAAGAGTTTTCAAAAATTCTAGCTGATTGTGCTAATTCCTGCCAGTACTCTCACTAATAAGGATTTGAATCTCCATATTAATGGCTGTCTACTAAGAAATGATGAGCCACCATTCAACCCTTTCATTGCTTCAGAGCCACATGAGCCATCTTGGTAAGGGCTGGTGAGAAGAAAAGGGGCCATTTAGCTCATCAGGTCTAAGAGTAGTAGGTAAACCAGCAGGAGAGTGAACAACGAGATTCAAAAGCATTCAGAGTTCGAGCTCTGCTCTCAGTTGGGATTTACAAATGCCAATTTATAAATTTTTTTATAGTCTTGATGTAAATGTATAATGTATTGTCATGAATTACATATATAAAAATGCATATACACATATTGAGAAGTTTGCAGGGGTCACAGTATATGATGAAATCTTTTATTTAAATTCTTGCTCCACTGGAACTTTGGAATACCAAGAATAATATTTTAGCATATCCTTATAGGTAAGATATAGAGTTACACCTAACATATAATTGGGTGTACATTAGGATAGCAGATTTGAATATGCAGTATATAGAAGGTTTAAATTTAGGTATACACAATTTCACTGACTGAAGAATAGCAGAGTCGAGATTTGGAAGACACCGCCAAATCTCCAAATGACCCAAATAACCAAATGATCCAAGTAAACACCATCAGCAATATGTCATATTGACACCATGCACCTACCTCTGATATAATGCATTGAAAAGGACACAACATTACTTTGATGATATTCTGGCCAAAAATGCATATCATCAATCTATTCATGAGAAGACATCAGGCAAAGCAAAACTGAGTTGAGCGACATTCTGTGTCATACCTGACCAGCAGGCAGAGGAAGTGTTAAAGGTCATGAAAGACAAAATACACTGAAAGAATCTCACAGGTTAGAGATGCAAATCAATGAAGTAAAGTGTGGGAATCTGGCTTGAATTTTGGAAGAGGAAAAAAACATTAAAGGACAAATTGGTAACATTTAAATAAGAACTGTAATTTAGTTAATGGTATTGTACCAATGCTAATATCCTGCTTTTGATCACAATACTGTGGTTACATGAATTGTTAACATTAGAAGAAGCTGAGTGAAATGTGTATGTGAACTTTCTATAATATTTATGCACATTCCTATAAATCTAAAATTATTTCAAAATAGAAAATAAAATATTACTGGATATCCATTCTTCCTAAGAAAACTATTACAATTCTGTCGTGAATGTTGCCAGTTTTGTCATAGAAAACCAGAATATTACTATTATCACATCTAGCTTGAGTGAACTTTAAAGCTCAAAGTTCCTGTCTTTGTATGTAAGACTATAGTCTGAAAAAAATGTGAATTTATTTTCAAATTTCATCAACTTTCTAGCTCTATCAATATATGCAAAGTTAAGGGTGAAACTGTGGCTATATTAAAAAGAGAAAATAACTCATGCAGAGAAAAGCAGGTAAGGAAAGATGGTGGCCGATAATTTTGGAAATGGGTTTCATGGACCACAGGCAGCAAGGGTGGTACCCAGAACCTCCACATAATACCAGCCTCACTTTCACGTTGTGGCAGGAGCAGCTCTGAAGTGTCTGTTTTCTATTAATTTCTGTACCTTGGAGCCAGGAAGCCAATGTTTGCAGATTCCCTATACCTTTTACAGAGTTTTAGAAGCCACTACTTTGCATTCTTGTATAAAAGGTAAATAAAACAACTTGCTCAAAATACATAAATATGCAAGGAAATCTGGTTTACTGAGATCCAGTGCCTTCAATTCATAAACACAGTAGTCAGTAGTGATTTCACATACTGTACTTTACTAGCCCACATGGTTATCAAATTCTCTGCCCTAGTTTGGCTTAATTAAATGAGTCAGTCACACTCCCCATAGAACTTTCTTGTCATAATTGTTGCTAACAATGACCATTTGCATGTATTCACTTTTAATGAACCCTCTCCAAAGGTGATTTTTATTATAGCAGAGAAGTGTTTAGATCTTTTCTCATGCTGAAGTCTCATGATCACTGGTAAGTAACCAGTCTCATTTTTTTAAGGAAGTATAATTTACATATAACATTATATTAGTTTCAGGTATACAAAATATAATTTGATATTTGTATATATTGCAAAATTATCACCACAATAAATCTAGTTAACATGTATCATCATACATAGCTACATACTTCTATTTTTTTGTGATGACTTTTAAGATTTACTATTTACCATTTTAATGTAATGCAGTATTTTTAACTATGCTCTGCATTATATTCCATGACTTACTTATTTTGTAAGAAGAAGTTTGTACCTTTTCAGCCTCTTCACCCATTTCTTCTACTTCCCCTGCCCCCTCTAGAAATCTGGTCTCTGTATCACTGACCTTGATGTTTTTGGTTTTATTTTGTTTTAAGATTCTACATATAAGTGAGATCACATGGTATGTGTCTCTCTCTGTCTCCATCTTTCTGGAGCTAAATAAAGTCCCAGTATAACTGGCAACTAACCAGTCTTCAGCCTTACGTAAAACTGCATTACAACACAAAGTTGAACAGCTCCTAGAAAGAAGTAGGGCTTGCAGGTTCTAGTTGTTTCTTCTTCTACTTTTCAGCACTATGTTCTTACCTCCTCACATTGCATTGCCTTGGTATTTTTATAGTCTATCTCCCCCAGTAGAACTATGGAGGAAATGTACTCTGCTCCATTCACACCATACTAGGATGTGCTGAGTGAGTGAATGAATGCAATAAAAGTGTGTACATATGTTGATTTTAGAATTTAATAAACAGTAATCTTCTGCTCATTATATTCTAAAATCAACACATGTATCTATTTAAATATAGCCTTCAAGTGGGCATGAGTGCTAAGTTAGAAAGAGAGAGAAGGAAGGAAAAGTCACAGAGGTTGATGGACATGTCCCTAAGAGGTGTCAATCCAAGAACAGCAGATTCTCAATACTGAAGAACAGCAGTCTCCAGCTCTGACAGACCCTCACTCCTGTTTGGGCTTAATTGACTATTCTTTCAATCCAGAGGCACACAAGCTTGATGCTACTACTTGAGGAGCAGCCACAAAAGGAAAGATAGCTTTGTGGAATGTTATAATTCAAATGGAATATAACAGTCAAGATGTCACATTATATGAAAAAGAAAAAATACATTTATGTAAGTATTATAACATTTTTACAAATATTTATATAAATAGCACTTATGTAAATATTAAGGATATATATAGTCCTTGATAAAAGAGTAGAAACATATGTCATCACCTGTCAGCAAAGTTTGGCTCTGGAGGGTGGGACTATGATAGGTCATTTTTCTTTTCTTTTTCTTTTAATATTTTTAAAAATTTTATATAATTTTTTATAATTGGATATCACATCTTAAGTTATAGAAACATAAATTTTATTGGAAAATACAACATAAACCAATAAATGTTCCTCATATAAGCAACCTGGTATCTTTTCCTTGATAAACAATCAAAACCAAAATTAAAATAAAGAAATGAGACAGAATTTGAGTTTTTTATATACCAAGGGTACTTGTGACTTGTGAGATGTCACAAAGAGTTCTTTGCCATTGTTATAATTAAGTCCAAAGTTCTGGAAGGTCATCTTAACAATGATAGTGGGACCTCCTATGAAAACACAATCCTTTCCTTAGGCCAAATGCATATAGGTCAAATGCAGTTGCAAACCTCCCACCTACTAGGCACTACTGTGTTCGAACACAGTAATGCCTAGTAGGTGGGAGGTTTGCAACTGCAAATCATAGAAACTGACTCAAATTGGTTGAACCAATTAAAACATCCAGAGGCAGGACAAGTTCAAGGCACAATGCCACTTGTCTGTCTATTCTCTTGACACTGCCTTCTGTTTGTAAGGCATATTCCTTAAGGTGACCTTCCACATGGTTTCAAGATCGCTGCCAGTAGCAACTGGGGTTGGCTGCCTCCTTATTGACATCTGTGAAAGAGCAAGAGACCCTTTCCCTTAAGTATGGGATAAAAGCCCTTCCCATCAGTTTATTTGGGACAATAATGATGTTAGAGAATGCCCTATGATAATTGGTTTTAACCTGATTTCCAGGATCAATCCTAGGCAATGAAGGGGCGGGGGGATTACCTTCATTGATTCAGACTCTGGATGGGAATAGGATCAATTGCTGCTGAGGTTTATGTACTATATGGGGAAAGAGTTTGTTCCTAGAAAAAAATAAAAGGCAGGAGGTTGGGTGGGGTAAGGTTCTAGAAAATAGATGAAAATGGGGCAATAAATACTGGGTAGGTAAGGAATAGTATCTACTACATGGTAGTATAATCATAGTGGGAAAAAATGATCAAGATATGAGCCAGGACACCCAGAATCTATTCCAGGGGTTCACTTTAACGAACTATTTGACTGAGAAGAAAGTCACAAAATTTCTGGGTTCCAGGTATTGTTGCAATAGCAAGCTGGTATAAAAATAATTCTATAGTCCCATTCAGCTCCATTATCAGATCGTGGCTCATTCCCTCCCTCCCCCATCCTGGCTGCCTCTCCCCAGTACACAAAGCACCCACTACGGCATATAGGTAAATACTATTAAAGGAATGACTTTCCCGGTGATTTTCTGACCATTTATCTCAGGGCTGATCAGCCAATTGTTATGACCCAGCAAAGCAAAACAGTGTGTGGTGCAATTATCTGGGAAATATAAGACCATCTATGCCATCAGATAATGCAGGGAAGGGTGGGCTCTGTTTCCTGAGCAGCCTGCCTGGTCACTGTGGATGGTCCCCAAATCCTCAGATAAATGGATAGGCCTCCACTTTTCTTTGGCTGCGTAACTCCAGCTCTTTGTGAATCAGGATCAAACTCCTTGCTGTAGCGATAAGATCATTTATGCCACATTTTAAAAGCAAGTGTTTCTTTTGAAAGGCTCATTTTCCTCTTTAGTGTCATATAATGCTGTTTCACTATCCCAGAGGGTCCTGAGACCTACAGCAGAGGCCCTTGTGTTTCTACAATAGCATATATCAATAATGAAATATAACATATGAATGAATTGAATTCCTATAATGCTTCTGCCTTCCCACGAATACTTTCAGGAACTTGCAGAAATAATTTCAACAAAAACCTTCATATTAATGGCCATGCATGTGTGTTTAAATTTCTGAGAATAAAAAAAAATAAATTTCTGAGAATAATTATTTTATATATATATAAAAACTACAATAGCAAAAAGCAATAAGACCACCAATTTGTAATGGAAAACATGATCTCAATTAAAGTAAATTAAAATCTTGCAAATACATGCAAATAAAGAGCCATTTATAGTTTATGGTTCAACAAATAAAAAACCCCCACCAAATACATTAAAAAAATGCAAACACTGCCCAAATTGTAGAATCAACTGTAGGAGCTTGAGAAGTGACTACTCTGAGAAATTTCTGCTGGGCTTACAGATGCTAATACCTTCTTATTTTCCCACGCTGACATGATATGCAAACTACCATGTCAAGAAAGCATTTGTAGAATACATAAGTAGTAGAATGAAACGTTATTAGTTCTTATTTGCAGCTGCTGCCAACCCCTGAGCCCAAACTCTAATTGGAATTACAGTGAATTTAAAAGTAGTGGACATTCCAGGATCTGAATAACATACAGGGAGCTGCCATCCAAGACCTAAATTCTTTCAAAATGCGTACTTCTGAAAACTCAAAGTTAAATAAACCCCACGTTCCATGACTTGACAAATGCAGAGTTTTAAAGATACTTTAACAGTTGTGAGTTCAAGTCTGTGCTAAATTGTGTATGAATTAGTTTGAGCAATAATAGATTTAAAATGGAAACATAACATACACTTAGATTTTTAAGGTTTTATTTCTCTTAAATCAAAAGTAAATTTTAAAAAGTTGTTTCTGGATTTTTCTCCATTGCAATGAGCAAGCTCCCACTTTAAATGTTTCCTGATTACTGGCTCCTTCTCAGGCTAATAAAAGCTGCTAAATCACTGCTAGGACAAAGGTCCCCACTGTGGTGCATGAAAAAGAAGATTTATAGTCATATGCTATGCTGAACAGTCTTGTCAGGGCAACACAGTGCCCTACGTCTGTGACAGGCTAAAACAAATCGCACGCCAGATCTGATTTCAGACTTACATAAGAGGCCAGTGGGCTGTAGCCTCAGTGCTTGGAGAATAAACTGGATTGAGAGGGGGTTGTGCAGGACGATGAGTTGGGGCCAGGCTGTGCAATTAGCATGGGAGTCATTTTAATGACTGATTTCCTCAGATAGCTGATTCTCAATGTTGATTTGCTTCTTTGCCCATTTTTCTCTCTAACTCCTTTGCTCACCTCTTCTGCTCAGACATACAATCACACCTGCCAGAAACACCACCCAACCATTGGGGTAACTGTATCGTATTTGGCTATATTAACAACTATAGAAAGGAGATGCCAGGTAAAGTTCTAGGATGACAAGATCTCTTTTTAGCAGGGACTGAATTCGTAATGCCATCTTACTAGCAAAGAAAACAGGGGGTACACTGCTGTGGTCTGGCGCTACCGAACAGTCACTGCTCATCTGAATTTTCAGGCTAGTGTTTCAACTATCTTTCTACTTCTAGTGGGATCTTTGTATTAATTCATTCCCCAACAAACAAACAAACAGAAAGCTTGCATTGAAGCTATAATCAGATAAATGCTTGTGAAAATAGATAGTGAATCTCTATTCTTTTTTTTTTTTTAAGTTATGCAAATTGCATCTGGAAGAGGCTGGACTTTGGGTAGCTCTACACTCCCTTCTAAGGTTCAGCTTCGGCTAAACAGGGCTGGCTGTGCCTGCTCATTATTTATGCAGCTTCCAAACAACAAACTTGTGCAACCGTCCAAAAAGAAACGAAAGAGCCCCGGTGCTTCGGTGAAGCATACCTTCCCCTGATGTAGGATAGAGGGCACAGACAAAAATACAATGACGATTGGGCCCAACCCGGGCTTCTCAGGTTGCAATTGCAGAGAAAGGAAGGAAGTTCAGTTCAAGATGTAAATGCACCACCCCAGGTGTCAGGGGCCCCAGGTTCTAGTCCTGGTTGTGATGCTAGCCAGAGTCCTTTTAAGTAAATCACTTTACTCCACTGGTTCTTGGTTCCCTCACCTGTGTAATAAAGTGTTTGAACTAGATCAGTGTTTCTCAAACTTAAACATGGGTGAACATCAATTACCTACAGGTCTTGCTAAAGCACAAATTGCTCACCATCATCTCCAAGGTTTCTGATTGAGCGGGTCTAGGGTGGGGCCTGGGAATTTGCATCTCTAATATTTTTCCAGGTGATGCTGAAGCTGAGGGTCAGGGAACCACTCAGTGAGAATGACTCAATTAGATGGTTTCCAAAGGAACTGTGAGTTCTAAAGTGCTACACATAATTTTACACTAACTTAAACAGTTGTATATTGCTTATGGTCAAGGGAACTGAGGTGTGGCCATAACTCAGCATACTGTGGTTACAAAATTCCAGTTTCTTTTGAAGTCATTCATTTGATAATTAAAATGGAAAGTGATGACAACTGTCTACATGAAAGTGCAAAATGATATATTTTTAAAATTGGCAATCAATCAATAGTTGCACAAATTGACCCACAAAGACATAATTGGAAATTCATTTGTTGATAAATTCATATTAATACAATCTGCTCTTTTTGTACCTGTTTATTTCTTGCATTTGAAGTCATGTTTGTTATATACATTTCAGCATACTTACAGTTAATAATACTGTAGTATATACTTGAAAGTTGCTAAGAGAGTAGATCATAAAAGTTCTCATTACAAAAAAAATAGTAATTAGGTAACATGATGTAGGTATTGGCTAATGCTATGGTGATGATCACCTTGCAATGTATAATATAAGTGTATTAAAACCAACATATTATACACCCTTAAACTTGTCAATGTTATATGTCAATTATGTCTCAATAAAGCTGAAAAAACATTTTAAATAATAAAAAAATAAAATTATATTTGTTATATATATTTCACCTCATTGTTAAGAATGCAACTCTAGTTCCTGGTAAATAAGTGCTGATCTGTGTAGTCATTGCTAAATTACATGATGTTAATTCTGGTTCTAGTTCTTTTATTGACCAAATATGACTACAGAAGTCCTTTCGCTATTCCATGTCTCAAAATTCTTATCTGTAAAATGAGAACATTCTTGTCTAGAGTTAACAATATTTGTTTATGATCCTCAATTTCCAAATATGTAACTACATGAAATGTAGATCTGTTTCAGAACTAGAATATAAATTTAAAAAGAGGCAAACCTAAAAAGTCTCATCTAGTAGCTCTAAATTTATGGAAAAAAATGTTTAAACCATCTTGTCTCACCAGGGCTACCCAAAACTGGTCTTCCTGCTCCCTGCCACTCTATGTAAAATCCTCCAATGTTTTCTTATTGCTCTCAGAATAAAAGCCAAATTCCATATCAAGGCTCCTTCTCTTCTCCAACTCCATCTGCTCTAGATAGTTTTCTCATGCCTTCCTAAACTCTGCAGTGACCTTCTTTCTGATTCTTGGACATCTGATCCATCCTTGCCAAGTTGGTTTTCTCCTCAGGGAGTTTGCACCAACAGTCATAGAGATCTCTTCTATGACTGTCCAGTCACTATCTATTATTTTATCCTATGTCAACTGCATAGCACTGTTACTGGTTCTTTTTCTTGGTGGGTATTTGTATCTTCATTATGTCTCTGTACCTGTTGCCTTTTGAAAATGTTAAGTTCTGTAATGGCAGGAATCCTACTGACCACTCTATCCTTAGAACCTAGCAGAATGCATTGTGCATGATATGTGCTTAATATAATCCTTTGTTGAATGAATGAATTAATTATATTATAAACATTGATATGGAAGAAATCCTTCCTCTCAGTATAAAAACATGAGCCTACATTAAACTAGCTGAACACTTACACTGTTCATACATGTTAGGTACTTTTTAAAGTGCTTTTTTTAAAAAAATATATTAATATATATTAATATTTACTTCTCATAACAACCTTGAGATGTAGTATTATCATCATATTCCACATTTTACAGATGAGGAAACTGAATCAGAGAGAAGTAATTGATTTGCTTAAGTCAGAAAGCCAGTAAGTACATGTTCAGGGTTCAAACCCAGGTTGTCTGTCTTCAAAGTTTGTGTTCTTAACAACTATGTTATTGATGGTAAGATGAAGTTCTTAAGATAGATCATCCATCCACCAAAAAATCCATGCCAAATGATGACCTCATTTATGTTTGATCATTTCCACAGATGAGATTCTCAGTACTTCAAAATAAGCCCATTTCTTATGCTGAAAGCACTAATAAAAGTTCCTCCTTATTCTGTGACTCCCAAATTTCCGCCACTTTTCTTCCACCCCTTGAGGCCTACAGAACAAGTTTAATCTCTCTTCTACATGATGACCTTTCAAATTTTGGATGCTACTTAGCATTGCCTCACTGAATTTTTTCTTCTCTAATATGACCATCCCTTGTTCTTTCAATTGTCTCTTGCAGTTATACTTTAGCTCTTTTACTATAACAGTTGTTCTTCTGGTTTATATCCTTTAAAAATTTGGTCTCAACATCGAATACAATAATTCTACTATGGACTGACCAACACAAAATAATGAAAAAAAATTTTCTCCATTAATATTGATAATGCAATTCTATTAATGCATATTAATACAATTTATAAATAGGGATTAACAGAAAAAACAATAACTTCATTGATAGCCAAAGTACTTACTTATTTCAACTTTTATTTGAAAAATTTAACTCACTTGAAATTTTTATTTTGTAATGTGGCACAATTCTTTTCTTTAATTGTATAACTTTTTAGTAAGATTGTATTTCAGTTTTTTAAATAAAATTAATTTCACAAGCAAGTTAACCAGTTAAAAATGGCACCTATGACAAGATTTCCTCTTCTAAAATAGTGCTACCTCAAACCGTGCATCACTGTCAGTGGGCTGTAAAATCTTAGTGGATCACATGTTTCTCCTTAAAGTTAAAAAAAATATTTACTATGGGGAATATTAAACATATAGAAAAGTGGATGAAATAACTTAATGAATCATGTGCACATCATCCAGCTGCAATAATTATCATCTTATGGGCAATCTTGTTCATCTATACCTCACCTACCCTTTCTCCTCTTGAACTACTATAAAATAAATTTCATGAATCATATCAATTAATCTAAAACAAAAGAAAATAAAGGACTCATTATATAACTACAAATTATTACTAAGTCAAAAATAAATTCCTGTGTCAGCAAATATTCAGTCATTATTTAGATTCCCAATGTTCTAATAAATACCTTAATTATCTATACAACCAACCTTTTAAAATTTTAAAATAAAATAGAGTACAGTACACACAGTAAAGATAAGCACTATTTTATTATACTTTAGTTTCATTTATGTGCATGGTTTGTGTGTGTGTGTGTGTGTGTGCGTGTGTGTGTGTGTGTGTGTATGGGTCATGAGGAAACATATTCAACAATGGGTCTTAGTCAAAAAAGTGAAAAACGAGCTCCAAATGTATACCAATATTATCTACCAATATATGAAAACCTTTTATTGAGCATAGTTCTGACACATGCTTCCCTTTCTCCTGCTGGAATCAATAGAATAAGCCCTAGGCTCTGACATTCACTCACTTTGTAATTGTGGACAAATCATTACACATCCCAAGGCCTCAGTTACCTCATCTGGAAAAGAAGTGGATGGAACTAGCTCTAGTTTTCCACATTGTGATGTGTAGAACAATGGCTCCACTGGGTGGAAAATGCCATATCTTATATCCTCAACTTGAAAATTCATAGTGCACATTAGCATAGGAAGATTCACAAGAATAGAAGTCCTTTTAGTATTTAAACCTGGCTATCCCCATTTTTTTTTACAACACTACTCAGTGTCCCTGGATGATCTCAGTAAATTCCCTTCAAGTTCTAATGTTCTATATAATTCTGTGGTCTAACATTATACGATACTGAAAAGTTATGTGGAAAGGCATTGCTTTCACTGGACAGATACCTGTGTAGAAAATCAATGCCTAGTCTTGAACTTGGTTGTGAGATTTATACCTCAAAGAGACAATTGCTTTCTTCCAGAGTTGCACCATAAATTATCCTGTGGATTGAGACAGTAGTAAGGATTTGAGAATATCCCGCTGATGGTGATCACTATTGTATGCCCTGGAGTGTCTTGTTTAACCAGGCAGCCTCCTTACACTGCCATGCTGTCACTGCTTGCAGAGTTTGCTGCTAATCCCTGATTGTCCCAATTGTCATGGTTCCTCCAAATCTTGTTTTGTAACAACCACCCTGTCTGGCTTGCTGCATACAGGCTGGGTTTTTTGCCTGCTCCGACTTCCCTGAAATTACATTTTGGAAAGAGTTCTTCAATATGCCCTTAACAATATTCTCTCCTCCTGCATTAAAACTATGCCACCCCTTTGCCACTGTTCATAAAGAGGACCAAAAAAAAAAAAAAGAGAGAAAAGTTTTACATTAAATGTATTTGGTATAAACTATTTCTGTGTTTGAAAAAGCTTCATTAGTTGTATTAAATCAAAGAAAAAATATTCATGTTATGAAACACATTCCCCAATGCACTTTTGAAAATCAAACAAATGATAACCAATATCATTTTTTTCCAAGACAAAATATTTTGTGTTGCAATTACTTTGAGAAATTTTTATATACACTATGAATATACTTAAGATTAAACCAAACTAAATTATCTACTCTAAGTCTCTAATTATATTGTATAATCTTAGATGCCTAAATTTTTAATAATGTGAAAATAAACTTAATTCATTTCAGTGGGCATACTTTATTTCTAGATCAGTGCTATCCAATAGAGTACAATGCAAGCCCTGCATGTAATTTAAAATTTTCTAGTAGCCTCATTAAAGAAAAGTAGAATAATGAATGGATAAGGAGATGTGGTACATACTTGTATACATAATGGAATACCACTCCGCCACTAAAAAGATGAACTATTGTTATTTCCAACAATGTGGATGAATCTTGAGAGCATTATGCTAAGTGAAAGTAAGTCAGACATAAAAGAAAAAGACCTTTATCATTTTACTCATATGTGAGATATAAAACAAAAAGAAACAAATGAACAAACCAAATAAATAAACAAACAAAATTACAAATTCATAGATATAGACAACAGAGTTGTGGTTATCAGAGGGAAAAGGGGTGAGGGATCAACAAAGAGGGAAAAGGGGGTCAAATACATGGTATATGGTGACAGAAGGAAATTAGACTTTGGGTGGGAAACATAACAGTATACAGATGTTGTATTATAAAGTTGTACACCTGAAATTTATATAGTTATTAACCAGTTACCCCAATAAATTTAATTTTAAAAAAAGTAGAAAAAAGGTGAAAATTTAATATAATAATATATTTCAGTTAACCCAACATGTTGAAAATATTATCATTTTGAATATGCAATATAAAAATTGTGAATGAGATGTACTATTTTTGGGTAGTTTGTCTTCAAAATCCATTGTTTATTATATACCTGTAAAAAACATCAGTTTGGACTGACTACATTCCATTGCTAAATAGCCACATGTGATTAGTGGCTGCCATGTTGAACATGGCAGTTCTAATAGAAGGGATAATGTGCAGCAGATATTTATTCTTAGGACTGACCTTTAGATTTTATTGTTTATGACTACTAGCATATGGAATTGACCTGACCATTGCCTTCTTCTAGAGAATCTATATAAGAAGAGAAGAGAAAATGGTTTGAAGTGACATCTTTTTTTTTTCTGTCAGATGTACTGTCAAGTGGTAATTGAAAGGTGAAAGGAACCAAAGTTAGCATTATCCAATTATAATGAAACTTCAGAGAATTAGAAATAAAAACTGCTTCTTTTTCATTGGAAATTAATGGAAAAGTAGTTCTCAACCCTGGCTAGGCTACAACATAATTACCCAGGCCCCACCCTTGATCTGCTAAATGAGAATTTCTGAAGACAGAGTTCAGGTGATCAATTCTGTAGTCAAAGTTAAGAACCACTGATCACAGTCAATTAGAGCTGGAAAAGGGTATATGAGGGCTGTCCAGAAAGTATCCAGCCATGTAATATGAAAAATAGAGGCATTTATGGCTGGATTTTTTTCTGGACAGCTCTTATATTTCTAAAAAACTAGTGAGTTCTGTTTTTATTGCCATCTGGATGGATAATTGTGACTTTTCTTTCATTATATTTTAAAAGCACAAATTGACTTTTTCTACCTGAATTGAAAAAATATCTAAGATTAATAATAAATTCCACTTTAAATACAATGAATAATTTAGCAGTGGGAAGATCTAAAACATTTCAAAATACTTGAGAAAATATTGATAAGCATGTTCCTTATTATTTGTTGAATTTATTGGGGTGACATTGGTTAGTAAAATTATATAGGTTTCAAGTGTACAATTTTATAATACTTCATGTATATATTGCATTGTGTGCTCACCACCCAGAGTCAGTTCCTCCATCACCATGTATTTGACCCTTTCTTTTCTCTACCATACTCCTCCCCACTTACCCTTCGGTAACCACTAAACTATTGTCTGTGCCCATGAGTTTCTGTTTCTTTGTTGGCTTATCTTTTCCCTTGTTACTTTCAGCTTTATATCCCACATATGAGTGAAATCATATTTTGTCTGTCTGACTTATTTTGCTTAGCATGATAATCTCTAGATGCATCCACATTGTCAAAAATGGCAGTATTTCATCTGTTCTTGCAGCCAGGTAGATACCCAGAAGAGGAATTGTTGGGTCATGGTAATTCTATTCTTAATTTTTTGAGGAACCTCCATACTGTTTTCCATAAGGAATTTTGTGAATTTGACCTCAAAGGCAAAACAAGTAAAAGCAAAAATAAATGAACGGGACTCCATCAAACTAAAAAGCTTCTGCACAGCAAAAGAATCCACCAACAAAACAAAGAAGCAACCAATTGAATGGGAGAAGTTATTTGCAAACAGTGCCTCCAATAGGGGCTAATATCTAAAATATATAAAGAACTCATAGAACTCAACAATAGAAAAACAAACAATTCAATTAAAAAATGGACAGAGGACCTGAACAGACACTTCTCCCAAGAAGACATACAAACAGCCTGTAGATATATGAAAAAATGCTCAACTTCACTAGTTATTAGGGAAATGCAAATTAAAACCACAACGAGATACCACCTAACACCTGCTACATTGGCTATGATCAATAAGGCAAGGAATAACACATACTGGAGAGGGTGTGGAGAAAAAGGAACCCTCATACACTGCTGGTAGGAATGTAAATTGATATTTGTATTTTTGAATTGGTGTTTATAAAATAAACTGATGAAATTAAACAGTGTGGCCAGAAAAAAGAGAATTGGAAATGCCACATGATCCTTAAAGTGGTAATATGAGACAAGCAGTCTGAAGGACGTGGATGAGAATCTGTACAGGCACAACTTTCACAGAAAACAATTTAACAGTAGATTTCAAAAGTCTTTAATACCAATACCAATTGGTCCAGTATTCTCATTTTAATGTGGTCAAAGATTTGAAATTTAAATAAAGACCTGGAATAGTGTTGTTTGTAATAGAATTTTATTTATTTATTTAAATTATATATTTATCAAATATATAATTATATGCATTTATTAAACAAATATGATGTATCCATTATCGACGTTACAGGCCATGATGAAAGGATAGGAGACATAATTAAGATCATGGAAAAATCCTTAGAATTTTTAAAATGGAAAAGTAGGATAGTAACTAGGATACTAAATTTGTTTACAGTATAATCTCAAATTTGAAAAACAATAGTATATATTTATACATATGCATAGAAAAAAGGCTGGAAGAAACTTTACCAATATACTTCAGTGTTAATTAATTTTGTTATTTTTTTTTATGCTTATGTATCTTCCTCATTCTCTGAAATGACTAGCTATTACTTGAAGCACACATTGCTTTCAGAGAAGTTGTCTTGTGCCACTCAGGGAGCAGGAGGCCACCATGTAAGTTGTGGTCCCTGGAGCTGTGCAGTACACTGTGTAGCTGTAAGTAGCAGCTCAGATTATGCTGTAAATCCACTTATTCTCAAAAAAACTAAATTGCAAAATAAGAAACACTAAAAAGAATTCATCTGGACAAAAAAATTACTGAATTCCATGGGATAAAGAAATCTTTTCTAACCAGAAAGCTCATTTCCAGGATATGGTTTGTCCTTGTATTATCTGGAATTAATATATTTTCACATCTCTCGGTCAACAGAAACTACTGTTTCAGAGAAGCTTAAATTGTAAAAATACTTTCTAAATATAAAAAACAAAACCTCTTATCTCAATAAAGGTAATATAATTTAAAGCAAAAATCACTTCTGGGAGTAGAGAAGATGACTGTAGAAAAGTCACAATAACAACAGCTAACTCACAATGTTAGCTGATGTGCCTTCTCCCACCTTTTCTACCATGGTCATCCCATTATTGGTAATGTTATGGCTGTGAGTGTTCATGATAAAAAATGTGGGGAGTCATCCTTGCCTGATTTCTCACGTCCTACATTCAATCCATCAGCAAGCCTCTTGAATCTTTATTTTAAAAATATATTGAAAACTCAAACTTATAAAAAGTAACCTATAATCAGAGCTACCTTTTCAGTCCAAGTCACTGTACTTTATAACCTGGACTATTGCTGTAGTCTGCTAGCTGGTCCCTCAACTTCCTTCCTTACCTCCTTTCAACCTATTCTTACCAGCCAGAGGAATTCTTTTAAAATGAAAGTCAGATCATGTCACCTGCATCTCCCTAGAATGAATTCCCATTTTATTTAGATAAAACTAAATTCTTTACAGTAGTGCACAAGGTCTTATGTAATCATGCATCATGGAACTCACCGTCTCTTCCTCCTATTAGTTCTCTGACCTTGTGTCTCTTTGCTCACTGTTACTCATTTAACACATCAGATGCTCTCCCACCTCAGAGACCTTGCACTTGCTCTTCCTGCTGCTTGGGATGCTCTTCAATAGGTGTCCACTACACTCACCCCCTCACCAACTTGAGATCGTGGCACAAATGCCACCATTTCAGTGAGCCTCCACGACCAGCCTATTTAAAACCACAACCTCCTTGGGTCTATTACCAGAATTTCCTAAATCAGCTGTGGCAAACGTTCTCCATCTTGTTTTTCTCATCTTGTCTCCTTTACTGTCAGCAGAAGATCCTTTGTCCTTTGTTAACAGACAGGTTTGTGCTTAAAAGAATGAATAAAGAAGACCATTTAGGTGATACAAATGAACTGTATTGAACACTGCATGAAGTGGAGAGTCTCCTTTTGGGGCAGAAGGCGGGAAGCTTTTATACAATGAAGAATAAAAAACAAGGATGAGAAAAATAGAAAATATCAGGTTGGCTGGGGCGACATAGTCAAGCTTGTTTAGGATGAGAAGGAACAAGGAGATAAGTACAGAACCCGGAGCTGGCTTGGCATCTGGGGATTGGCTGACAGGATACACTACTGTGTTTCTGGTCAAGCAGGGCATTTATAAAGACATGAACATTATCTAAGTTTCAGTTTTCTCACATGGTAATTAGACAGGAGTGGCTCCACTTTGGGTACTCGTAATCATTAAGGTTGAGGTTACCTCTCTTCCCACCTCTCTACGTCTAAACCCTCCTATTCTTATTCCATCCATGGAAGATCAAAACTTCTTATTTAAGGCTCATATCCCATGTCTTCATCTCTTCCTCCCTTCCTCTGGGCCATGACTCATCAATGATTTCTTCTCATACGTATTTTCTTATGGTTTTCATCCTGCCTACCAACCTACTCACATACTAAGATCTCTCTTCCCAAAACCAAATAAGCCAAGACCACTCCAAATTTTGCTCTTGATATTCTTTTCTCCTTACTCACATTGTCAAAATTCTCAGAGCATAGCCCTTGGCTCTATTTTTATCACCACTAATCACTCACAAGAGATTTAGGCCCCACTGTAAACCAATGAATCTGAACTTTTAGGTGAGGGTTCTGATTATATGCATTAAACAAAAAGAATAACTACCCCCAAATCCACAGGTGATTCAAATGCTCAGCGGGGCTGAGAGCCATTGCCTCAGTTCCTAGCTGCCTGTCTGCCGTGTCTCAAAATTCTTCCCTCTGAGGTTGTCAGAGATGAATCTTCTAATTATTAAAGGCAGGGGCTTTTACTTAGCTCTTTTTTCCCTAAAACTTTTATCAGTTTATGATGCCATTTACTATGTCCTTCTCCCCCCCTCCCCCCATAGTGTTTTTCATTTGCTTCTATGACAGTACATCCACTGGTTCTTCTTTTCCTTGCTGCCTCCTTTATTAGCACCTCCTCTTTCTGCCTCCAAAATGCAGACCATCCCCCAAGGTTCTTACCTCAGCTCTCATCTCTCATCTCACTACTTCCTCTATCAGCAATAGGAACTGCCTCAGCAATTTCAGCAATGACCTTTGTTATTGTTGAAGATGAGATGTGTGTATGCAGATGATTACTCAAACTCTGGCTTATCTCTCTGTTCTGGGTCACACCTAGAAATTTCACCCACATTTCTACTATTTTCCACTGTAACTTCAAATTCACCACATCTAAAATCAAAACCATTATTGCTCCCATAACTCCAGTTGAAACCTCCATTTAATTTTTATTTATTTTTTTATTTAGGTGCTAGTTTTCTTTCTTTTTTTAATACAAGTCCAATTAATTTTCAGACTACTTTATCTAGATCATCCCCAATAATTATACAGAGACCAAAGCCCACATTTTCTTTTTCTGCCATGTCTTTATATTTAGGAAAATTCTCATTACTACCTCTCTCCTAGACTACTACAACAACCTGTAAATATCTTCCTATTGCTACTTTCTCTATTTTCATTTTTATGTCTTTGTACTCTATTAGATGAATGTGTCTGAAACGAAATGTTGACTTTGTTGTCTTCCTGATTTCAAAGCACTACCAATGATCTATTTATCATTGATTTATGGTAATGATAATAGACATGCGTCCCCTGGGGGGGGGAAGATTTTCAGGTAAAATAATTCTAACTTCTGCATTGCAGGTTATTATTCTCATGTTCATTATAACTCTTCAAGAAGGATATACAAAGTGTTTTTACACTTACTTGACCAGTGAACATTATTCCCTCCGGAGGAACTGCCCCAGTTTAGTCAAGCTAATTTTCTACAACTTCTCTTCAACCTTCTCATCTCTCTGTTTTCATTCTGTCTCGTTCCTCTTCTTGAGGATACTTTACCTCTTTCTCTGATTTTCTAAGACTTTTCTCAGACATACCTTTTTCACAAAACCTCTCGTAATCACTTAAATTGGAGAATTGGATTCATCCATCTATTGGAACAAAGGATGACTTATTTATAATAATGTTAGGTATATTTACTGTAACCGTAGACAAGTTGTTTCAAAGAGTCTACTGGGATAGTTTTCTTATTTGTATAAAATGACTAGATTTGAGGGATACAAAAAGTCACCACAGGATTACTCCTAGTAGAACTACTAATTTGACAGAAATTCTCATGATAGGAATGAACTTTTGGGTTATAACAGGGTATCCAAACATGCACCTTCTATAGCATAAAATTGGAAGATAGGTAAGAACTTTAAGTAAATTAATCCATGAACTCCAACTAACCAAACACTAATTAGCTGTCACTTTGTAAAGCAGTAGGAAGGACCTCAAAAATGCATGCTGCTTACA
>PVJL010008101.1:33349-70251 GCA_004026885.1 Lyroderma lyra | reverse complement strand
TGAGAACCAGTGCCTTAGGTGCTTGCTGGCCTAGCCCCTGACCGGCATGGCTAGGGAGAGTCTGGGAGTTCCTGGGATTCTGAGGGAAGAAGCAAGCGAGGAAAGTCACGGGTGTGGATGGGAGCAAAGCCACAGGTGTGGCCTTCAGCGATCACCTGGGCAGGCCCTCACACTGAGCCTGCGACAGGATTGAGACCCAAGGAAATACGACCATTGGACTTTGCAGCAGGAAGTGGGCAGTCCCTGTCAGACTAGGCCTGAAGCTTCCCTAGATGCAGGTCTTCGGGCACGCTGAGACGTGAAGTCGCTCGGTTTCCCTAAACCTTGGAGTTGCTCTGTCTCTAAGAACCACGGCTTCTGACAGGCACACCTGCACTGTTCACCACAGTCCAAAAGTGAGAAGACACCTGTATCCAGCCTGATGAACGTGCACGGGTGTTTCTGACTTCACTCTCACGTGAGAAAAAGTCACCGAATTGTTCTTTCTCATTTGGGGATCCTGTGATTTAGTTTACTGGGACTTTTTTTCTGACTAATACACAGTTGGAGTTTTGAAACCTCCCAAGAATGATACATCTTTAATTGTTCCTCATAAATTGGTGTGACCACCATCTCGTCTACATCTAGAGCCTTGCTTCTCTGTGGACCAGCACCAGCACCCCTGGGAGCCTGTTAGAGATGCAGAGTCTCAGGCCACCCCCAGACCTGCTGCATCAGAATCTGCTTTTTATCAAAATCCTCAACAGGGCAGGCTTTGTCATGCTATAACCTCTGAGAAGTGCTATTCTGGAGGACCACATCCTTTGGCTGCAGCTTTAGAATCATCCAGTTTCCTCTCCTCCGCCCCCCAAAATGTCTTGCAGGCAGAATTGATTTTCAAGAAACATACAAAATGGCTTTGAAGAAGAAAAGCAAATAGACAAGCACGCTGCGAACATGCTTCCTCACATGGTGAGATCTCAGGAAGGGCAGGACTTGGCCTAGATGTCTGCTGTTGTGGGTTGAATTGTGTCTCCCCAAAAGATATGTTGAAGTCTTAAATTCCAGGCCCTGAGAATGTGACGTTATGTGAAAATAGGGTCATTGCAGATGTAATCAGTTCAGATGAGGTGATACTGGACTGGGGTGGCCCCTTAGTCCAATATGATTGGTGTCCTTATAACAAGATACAGGGAAGAGATGGCCATGTGATTATGGACGTAGAGGTTAGGGTGAAGAATGCTAAAGTTTGCTGGAAAACCAGGAGAAGCTAGAAAGAGGCAAAAATGATTCTCTCCTACGTGTTTCAGAGAAAGGATAGCCCTGCCAACGCCCTGATTGGGGACCTCTAGCCTCCCAAACTGCGGTGACAACCTCCTGTTGATTTAAGCCACCCAGCTTGCAGCACTAGCATAGATGGGGCAGGGGCGTGATGGGGCTTACACCCCGTGAGAGTCTCCCAGTTCCTTTCTTAGCCCCAGTGTCCCTCCCTGATGACTCGTGGCTTAGGATTCTCAAAGCATTATGGTCATCTCTGGTGATCATGCCACAGAAAAAAAATTGTCTAGCAATAAGAAGGGAACAGCAGTCAAGTACAGTAGACTCTGCATTAACTGGACTCAAGCAACCGGCACTCTCAAGCAACCAGCAAAATTTTTTTCCTGGTTGCTTGAGAGTTTGCTGGTTGCTTGAGTTCTATGGACAGTCTACTTACATCTATCCGGCATCTACCAATCCCCGTGGGTCCCGGTTAACCGAGAGTACTGTATGTAGAAGTGCCTTGTACACAGTGCCCTGCCGTGTTTTAGGCACTGCAGTAATACAAAGGAAGTGAAAGGCAGCACAAATGCCCTTCAGAACCTTGCTGTCTCCTCAGGGACTGCCCAGTCAAACTGGCTGCATTGATGAGGACAACCCTACAGAGACTATCCCTCATCGGGCCTCATCTTACCTCTGTTCCTCTTGCCATTGTGAGAACTCTTATCACGTTTTGGCATGCCACGTTTAGTGCCACATGGAACCTTCTGTTGTTCTTCAGCAACATCACTGGTGCATTGTAACTCTGAACCTCAGGCTGAGAGGGGAAATCCTGCCCAGCACCCTTTCTCAAGATAGTGAATGTATGTTATTTATTTTGTCTTATTCCTCCCTGTGGTTTACCAAGCATTTCGAAAGATCTTAGAGCCAAAAAGAACCTCAAGTAAACATCTGGTCCAACTGTCTTACACATGATGAAATAGAGGTCCAGAAAGGTCAAATGTTGGGCAGCAAAGCCAACATAAAAAAAAAAAGAAAGAAAAGAAAAGAAAGAAAGAAACTCAAGCTGTCCAACTCCCAGGCTCAGCTAGCTTCATAGCCACAGTAAATCTACTTACTGCCTCTTGACCATTTTTCATCTGGGCAAGGTTTAAGAGACCACAACAACTTGAGCACAGCCTTTGAAGTTGAACAGATCTTAGTTTGACTTCCAAATATTCCACCTATGTGGTGGGTGACCCTGAGCAATTTAACCTCTTGGTTTCCTCATCCTGGGATAAACGCCACCTACCTCAGAGGTGGTTGTGGTAACTGATGAGATAGCACATGGGAAGGTCTGTGTCAGTTGGGGTGATTTCAGCTCACAGTATCTTCATCTCCACCCTTCACTCCCCACTCACCCCCACCCCTTAGCATCTTTCTGTTCCAACATCCTCAGTGTTGGCTTCGGCCTCAGGCCAGCAGCAAGATAGCTGCAGCAGTCCCAGGCATGTCCTCCAGGCACCACAACTCCAAGGAGGGAGAGGGACGATCTCTTTTTGTGGGGCTCTCTCGAGAGTGAGGAAACTTTTTCCAGAAAACTCCCAGTAGGCTTTCCTCAGTCTCATTGGCCAGATTAGCTCACATGACCATTTCAGGGGAACAGAAATTATCTTAAACCAACTAGGCTATCCATCATGATGTGGGTGAGATCAGCTTCCCCTGAGATACGTGGCTGAAAAATGTGGGGTTCTGTTAGGAAAGAAGGCAGAATGGATGCAGGGTGGGCAAGAAGCAGTGACAAATACAATAGATGTTTTCCCATTGACTTCTTTTCTTGTGAGTAAAGGAGACACTTCTAAAGTATCTTAGATAATCCTTGTGACAAGGTTTTACTGGTAATAACTGATAATTCCCTTCCTTCCTTCCATGCCATTCACCCAAAGGAAGTGTTCTGACATGCCTATTAGGACGTCCCCTCACCCCCTGGGAAATATGTTCACCTTAGCTATTCATCCCCAGTGACTCACTACGTATGTAGGCTGCCCCGCACAGTTGCATTGGAAGTAAATAGCTAAAGGGTAAAACCATCCGTAAACAGTGCTTTCAAGTTGGCAAAGCTCTTTGACACACTTTCTCATGTCAGTCTCTCCATCAGGGAGAGGTGAGGTGACTTGTCCAAAGTCCTAAGCTAGTAAGTGGTAGTGCTGTCAAGAATGAGACCACAGATGCCATCCCGCTATTCTGCATTGCTACAAGGAATCCCAGGTAGAAACCTGGCATATGAGGGCTGCCTGGAGAGCATCCAGCCATGGAACATGAAAAATGGAGGCATTTATGGCTGGGTTTTTTCCAGACAGCCCTCATATATGGCCATCATGCACAAAATAAAAGAAAATGTTATTGGTACCAATTCAACTGTGAGGTTCTGTAGTCCAAACCCCAGTGTACCCATTTTTCCAAGATCCATTCGTTTTCTAATCTAAAATGTTCCTAGAAGCACAAATAACTTTCCTTAGTTCAAAGTAGAGCTTCTCATTTATGTGTCAAACATGTATATAGCACTTGCTGTGTGCCAGGCATTATGCAATCTGCTTTACAAATATTAATTCATTGAATCCCACATAGTTCTTTCTGCTTAGTGAAGTCCAGCATCCTTAGGTCATACATATCTCACAAAAGTCTTATATAATTTATTCCATTGGAAATCTACCAAATAATGAGACTCTAAAATGGTCCAGAATTCAGGAACAGATCAAACTTTTGTGCAAAAATGTTTCTAGAGCTAGCCATCCTTTATGTTATTATTTTCTTATTATCGAAACAACCTATGCCCAAATTACCCAGTCAGGGCAAACACATGTACACAGATCTCGCTGAAGTCTGCAACTGCTTAAGAAAAATATTGGATTGTCCTAAACTTATTATAGAACATAATCTTTCCATAACCCCTTTTTCTATTTTGGCAGTTCTTCCTTAAAAGGTGAGGTAGCGTTCTGGTTCAAGTTTCGGAGGGCCAAAGGGCATTGTTCGGTGCTGCTTTTGCGTCGACACACTCTTAATCTTCCTGTTGATATTTTAAAATAACAGATCACCCATGTAAATTATGAACTGTACTGAGTAAAAGTCCCCATGAAGTGTTGCCATTTCCAAGAAGAAGGGCTTTCTGACAGCCCAAGAAGTCACAATATGTCTCCCTGCTTTTCATGTGACAGTAATTAGTATCTGTGCTCTGAAGTGTTTACTCCCACAGCCGAGAAGACGACATTTATAACAGGCTCCAGCCGCAAACCATTACTCTTTGAGATATATAATCCTCATATTCAATATGGAAGGGTAAAGTCTTCAAGATATAAAAAGAGAGAACTTAAGATATTTTCTCCCATTTAACAGTTTGGGGTAATTCTTTTAAGGAGGATACATACAGTCCACACCCCACATTCTTACAAAAAAACAAGTCAGTTTTACAGCCCTGATTAATAAAATACCCATGGACGCTGTTTTAGGTTTTTTTCTTACTATTTTTTTCTCTTTTTTAAATTAAAATTTGCCACAGACAAAATAAACCAATAAAAATTAGTGTTCCTCACACCCTGGGGAACTACAGAAAATTCTGATGGATTCTAAGAAATTTGCTTATTTGAACAGCACTTTGCTAAACATCAATCACCTTTGATTAAACAGGGTATTTCAAATAAGCACTCCTCTCTAAAATGGCAGATGAAGCAAACTAAGATTTCCTCCTTCAGACTGTCGACACCAGTGCTTCTCAGACCTGAGCATGCGTAAGACGTTACCAGCCTTTGTACCCACTCCTGCAAATCTGATTCGGTTAATGCTGGGACCACCAGCAAACCCCTCAGTGAAGGCTGGCACTACACCTTTGGAGATACCCTTCTCGGGGTAAGTAAAAGTGCAAGTAAAAGACACCGATCCGTGTTAACAACGAAATAAATGTTGCAGATCTGGGTTTCAGTTCAATTCAGCAAACTTACTCGGTTACTTTGCACTGTGCCAGCTGAAGACATCAGTTTTACTTTTAAGAAGATTCCGATCTAAACAGGTACATAAATAACGAGGCGAGTTATAATGAGACTGATGGGGCAGACAAAGTCCGGTAAGAGTATTCAGGGAGTGTCACAGTGAAATGACTGGACAAGAAATGGTCAAAGGAAGTTTACAGAGGTTTGCAAGCTACTCTGCACTTTGCCAGATAACTGGTTCACCCCGTAGAACGATCCTGTGAACCATACGCGTGTATGACTTTCTCCATTTTGTGGCTGAAGAAATGAAGGCGGAGGGAGCTAAAATAATTTGCCCAAGTCCAATTACAGGTAGATGAGTAAGATTTTAAGTGGTGGTGCTAAGATGACGGGCATCCCCAGATCAAGAGGCGGCCGCAGAAGAGAAAGAAAATTAGAAAATTCTAGTAGTAGTAGCAACAATATTAATAGTGACCACTTCACGATGCCAGGCACTGTCATAAGAACTTAATATACATCGCTCCGTGTAATCCCAAAAAGCAGTCCCATGAAGTCAGTAGTATTACTGTCCTTTCCCAGAGGAGAAACACTGAGGCCCAGAGAGGGTAAGTACCACGTCCAAGGTCCTGAGTGCTCTGTCAGAATGTGGATTCAGATCTCCTAGAGTCGTGGTGGCGAACAAGGAGTGAAATGTATGGTTGGGACTTTGGTGCTAGAGGTGAGGGGCGCACGAGATTAGAAAACGGTCTTGACTTCCTACCTAAGGACAGCTGGACGTGATGTGGTAAGCAAAGGGAAGTTCCTGGAAGTTTTAAGTATGGGAAGGAAAAGGTCAGAGACCTGTTTTAGAATGACGTCTGTAGCAGCAATGATGTCTAGGATGCTCGGGAGGGGGACAGCGAAAAGGGGTCGGTTCATCAGTGATGGCTGTCAGAATTCACCTGAGGGCGAGAGCCAGAAGAGTGGGCTAAGCTCCAGGTGGGAGCTCAATTCCAAGAAGGTGAAGAAAGGGCTCCAGGACTGAGCCTCCACCCACGAGGGCCGTAGCCAGGCTCACAAACGAGTGTATGCGTCAGGGGCGTCTGGCACTTGAGCCACCAGCGTGCTCAAGCAACTGGCACATTCTTTTTACCGTCATAGTTCACCCATCCATCATCTCACATAGTTACCACTTTTTGGTTGTTTTGGGTTTTGTTACCAGCCTTTATTAAATAGAATAACGGAGGTGCCAGGGACATCAAATGGATTTACTTGTAGGTCCAGCAAGCAGAGAACCCTGGAATCCTTACACTGTGCCATGGAGTTTTCATACAATCTCATTTAATCTTTAGAATAAGCCTGTGAAGTAAATATGACTTCCCCCATTTGGTAGGTGAAGAAATGAAGGCTCAGGGGGTGAAAGATAATTTGCCAACATTATAAAGTGAGCAACAGAATAAAGTTCAGAGCTACTATTATGCTTCCCAATTGTCACAATTTGGCTGTGACAGCCCTGATGGTGATTGCCCACGGCAGCAGGTCATGGGGTCCTGCCAGCTGGTGGTGAAAAGAAGCTTCCAGGATCAAATAAAATTAGGCTAAATGGGGTTGTCTCCTGCAGAACTTCTCAAAGCTTCTAATGTACGTGTGCATTACAAAGCTATCAAAAAAGAAGGGCTGTCCAGCATGGCGACCACAGTTAACAAGGCTGTATTATGTAGTTGAAAGTTGCTAAGAAAGTAAACCCTAGAATTGTTCACCATAAGAAAAAACGTAACTATGTGAGATGATGAATGTCTTAACTATGATGGTAAAAAAAAAAATTTTTGCCAGTTGCTTGAGCATGCTGGTTGCTCAGGTTCCAATTAATGAAGTGTCTACCTACATTTATCCGGCATCTCTCAATCCCCAAGGGAGCTGGTTAACTGAGAGTCTACTGAACTAACACATTGTTATATGTCAATTATATCTCCATAAAGCTGGGGGAGGAGAATCAATACAAACACACACACACACACACACAAAGGAGACTGTAGTATACATGATTTACCAAAAAGAAAATATTGGCCCATGGAATGTTGGTTTTTTGCAGTCTATGTATTAACTGTAGGATATAGTGTGTGAAACCCTCCCCTATGGAAATTATGCTCAATAAGGTCACCATATGAGCGCTTGCTGGACCTAGAAGTAAATCCATTTGATGTCTTTGGCACCTCCGTTATTCTATTTATGAGGCTTACACTGGAGCATTTAATAAAGGCTGGCCACTAAAAAAAAAAAAAAAAGGTACACCTCACTATCTGAACTTGTTATACAAACTCTCACTATCTGAACTCAAAAAACAAATAGATTTCAGAATGCAAGGAATACTTCTCTTTGCTTCTCTCAAATGAGGTACATATTCGAACTTAACTTCCTTGAGGAAGAAATAGAAGGTAAACCTTCACGGAAATATATTCCAGTAATAAAGAAGGCGATGGGTGCTCAATTGCCTGATTGCATCATTCCCACCCTTCTTTTCTCACCTCTTTATTGGGGGGGACTGGAAACCTGTAAACTACATTTCCCAGACCCCCTTGCCTATTGGCTTCTGGTTGGTTCTGCTGATTGGGAGAGAATGGCAGGAGATTGGAAGGTGGAAGAAAGGGAGAAGACATTTGTCTTCTCTTTCTGGTGCTAGCTCTGGCCCGGCAGATCCTTCTATCTTTCCAGCAGCTATGGTGATGGCCAATTGCTGGTGGCCGCTAGCAATCGAGGGCTACAGTGGGAGTACCAGATGTGACATCATGAGCCACTGCAGGCTCCAGGCTTTGGTGTTTTCCCGAGTGACAGGATTCCAAAAGTTTCCACCGTGTTTGCACAAGCTCTGGTACCAACACTTCCATTGTGCTCCCCCAGTCCCAGCAAGGGTTCCTCCAGCCTCCTGGGTGGCTTCCTACGGTTACTCCTCTCAGGGTTTTCTCACCTTCCCCTTGTGCTCCTTGTGCCTTGCCCACACTTTGATAAACCACTTCCTGGATTAAATTCCCTCTGAAAGACCTAGAGTGGACTCTGTCTTCCCGGCTGATGGCTGACTGTTACACACCCACGACCCAGTTTTCCCATACTATTGCAATTTCTCAAACTTTCCTATAGACATCCTTTAAAAATAGAGAAGGATGAATGTGATTTCTTTTTTCCTCATACCTGGCACCTGATGGTTTGGCCCAAAGCAGTTTCTAAAAGCGGGAAATATATTCTCAATCTCTCGTTTCATGTTAAAAGTTTGATTTTTATAAAAATATGCATCCTGAGTTGCTTGACATTGAAGGTGCATCAAGTTTATTCTGTGGTTCTGCTTACCTGGCAAGTCACCACATGTGCCTTGTGATGCAAATATCTCTGTTTAAAAAAACAAGAAACCCAGGTGCTAGCTGAAGCTGTTTTAGCAATAAGCCACCAAAGGAGCACTTATCCTTAGAGAGCAAACTCTGTGAGGCAGCTGGACAAAGTGGAAAACATGTAGCTTTGGAGGCAGACAGGATGGGTTCCAATCCTAAGAGATATTTGCTAGCTGTGTGACTTAGGGCCAGTTTCCTGACCTCTCTGAGCCTTGGCTTCCCTGTTTATAAACTGATCCTGGGAGTATCCCATACCAGGTTGCTATGGAGATTTGCTATAATACAGGTAATGAGCTCGGGACCACCTAGATACTTAATAGGAAAATTGCTCTTGTCATTATCTGCTAATGGACGTTACAGCCTTTCCTGGTTGATTTCCAAGCTCCTCCTCTCTGTAGCCCTTGGGAATGGAAATGAAGCCAACAGCGCACTCCCATATCCATCAGCCAAAAGAAGCCTTCATGGAAATCGATAGCTGCTGCTCGTCACTTGATCCAGTGACTGACATTTAGTCAGCCCGAACCTCACCTGACAGGGACCTGCTTTATGAAGGGTCAACAGTGACACCTCTACTAGTTGCGCTGTCTCTCTTGTTCTCTTAAATTCCAAGTGCCAAGTAACATCTGGAAATCTTGATACAGTTTCTGCCCAGCAGCCTATAGTATACATATGCTGTGCCACACTTAAGGCCAAAGTGTTAATAAAATGGACAGCCTGAGCTTCAAACTCCTGGGAGTGGGGTGTGTTGTGGGACTGCTGAGTTTTTTCCCTTTGTCCCTAAGTGAAACTTCCATTTATTATTAGAAGCCCTAATAGTCATAACAAGCAATAACACTGTCAAGAAATGTATACTTCTAAGATTCTATATTTAAAAGGCATTTGCTATAGGGCATTTAGGAGACAGAGAGTGTGATTCCTAGCTGTGAGCATTATCTCCGGTCATGCTTTTTCTCCTATTACTCCCATGGTTCTCTCTTCATCACTAAATGCTAACTGGGCTAGCGTAGACAGACCCTGTTTTAAATTGTAAATGAATGATAACAAACCAGAAGGAATTAGATCTTAGATCAGAAAGCTTTATTTTAAAGGACTGTGAAATTGGTGGTCAATTGATTTGAAAAGAGAACTTGGCACATTTACAAAATAGCGGGTACTTAATTTTGTGAAACAATGGAAATGAATAATCTGTTTACTTGAAAATGTGACCAGCATATCTGCATCAGCATTTCAGTCTTCCAACACATCCCTTTAGCTGATTAATAATTTAAATCAGTTTAGAGCCTGCACAAAAGATCCATTTACTCATTTGAAAAACAAGTATTTGTTGAGCACCTTCAATGTGTAAGACATTGCAACAGGCAAAGAATAATATATTTTCTGCCATTGTGAAACTTAGAGTCTAGCGGGGTAGGTAGATCTACTGGATTGAATAGTGGCCCCCAAAAGATTTGTTCACCTGGAACTTGTGAATATGACCTTATTTGGGGAAAGGGTCTTTGTAGATATAATTAAGGCAAGGTTCTTGAGATGAGATTATCCTGAATTAGGATGGGCCCTAAATGCAATCACTGTCCTAATAAGAGACAGGAGAGGAAGACTCTGAGACCCAGGGAAGACAGTCGTGTGATGACTGGAGGCTAAGATTGGAGTGATGTGGCCACAAGCCAAGGAATGTCAGAAGCCACCAAAAACTGGAAGAGGCAAGGAAGGATTTTCCTTTAGTGCCTTCAGAGCGAGGACGGCCCTGCCAACAACTTGCTTTGTGACTTCCGGCCTCCAGAACTGTGAGAGAATTACATTTCTATAGTTTCAAGCCACCAAGGCTGTAATAATTTGTTCCAGCAACCCTAGGAAACTAATGCAACTGACACTAGTCAACTAACCACAACATAAATATAAAATTGCAACTGTGCTAAAAGCTATACTGGAGAGCTAAGTAATGTAGCAACAGCACATACCACAGGGATTTGACCTCCTCAGGAAGATTAGGGAATGATCTAAGGGAGGAAGAAGAAAGTGGGTGAGTGCACTGGGTAGAGAAAACAGCACATGGAAAGTCCCTGTGAAAGAAGGCACTGGCTAGTACCAGATCATGGGAAGGGAGGCAACTTTCAAGATGACCTTGAGGTTTCAAAAAGAGGTCGGACCAATTCACTTAGACCAGACCTTAGAGGCCATTTTAAAGATTTTGGCATATAACCTAAGATAAACAGAGAATAATTTAAATATATTAAGTTCAAGGTATGCTATATAATCCTTACAGAAAATTAAGCAGCTGGTTGAGAATCATTAAAAATGGTACATGCATACCTTTAACATTCTATTTGAAATGTGCATTCATTCACCAATCTCTCCATGAAGATCCAAGACGTTGTCTTTCAATATAGGTTACAAAGTCAGATGAATGTCTTTCTTTCCTTGGCATCTTTCTTATCCATAAGGTGTCATCTACCATTTTCCACTTCAGTTTCTTTTAAGAAAGAAATATAATACACTTGCAAAGCATTCTGAATGCAGAATCCTTCTGTTTTATTTTATGAGATGTTTTGCAGATTTCTCCCTCATACTTAATTGCACAGTTTTTTAATAATAATCTGACTTTATTGAATCTTCCCAAAGCATTCAACTTAGTTTTCAGGGTTAGAGGGGAAACCTCTATGAAATATGAATGTGTTCATGTTTCATCAACTTATATAGTACTTCATTAAATTAAGTAATAATTTCAAAAATTTACAGAAATGGGTTAGAGATGCTGAGTAAACATATAGCTCGCCTGGTCAGAGCAGAAATATGTGAGTATCCTGGAGAGCAGTCTACTAGCAATGAGCAATCAGTGTGCCATGGGCAAGGACTGTGCATTTTTAGAGAGGAAATAGGTGGAGAGCCCTGGGAAATCCAGCAGGTCCATGGGGTGCATGTCAGTTACAAGAATAAAACTGAATCTGGCTTTTAGGAAGAATGGATTTAATGGGAACAACAATGGATGGTTGTAGGCCAGATGGAAGGCTCACAGTAGTCTGTGTGAGGTGCTTGTAGCTTGGATTACAGTGCTTCTCTGTAATTATAATGGGAAGCTATGACTACATTTAAGAGATATTTAGGAGGTAAAGTTGGCAAGATGATGGGTTGGATCTAGTGACAGAGAGGGAAGGGTCAAAGATGGCTTCAAGTTTATGGTTTGTAAGCTGGGTAAGTCATGGTGCGTTCACTGAGGTAGGGTATGCTGGACTGAATGGGAGATGAGTTTGAGACATGTTGAGTTTCAGTTACCTTTAATATCCAAAAGGGGTCTAGAGCTCAGAGGAGATACCGGGGCTAATGTTCAACATTTAAATACAATCAATCATCTCACCTACCAATATAGTAATAGTCACGGCTACTTGCAATCAGCAATGATCATGTGTTGATTAGAAACTCATTAGCTGTAAGAGCGCCTCTGCGCCAAAAATTGTTGTGGCAATTTTGCATTACATGTAAACATCATAAAGCTACACATCGCCAAAATTTAACAACCTGGCTGAAAAGAAAAAGAAAACCACACACACCATTTCATAGGTGACAAACTTTCAAAAGAAAATCTAATTCATTACCGTTTTTCTCCATCCTTCATCAATAGCAATAGTAACACATAAGAAGTGCTGTCTAGAGACATTCTCCTAAGTGCTCATGATTATTTTAATTCATTCAACCTTTGAAAAGATTCTCTAAGGTAAATACTGGTACCATTGTATCCATTTTCCGGATGAAAATGGTGGGCCACAGGCAGACGAGTTAACTGTTCTAATATTGCCCACCCCATAAGTGGCGGAGCTATGAGTACAGCCAAGGAGGTCTGTCCCCACAGCCAGTGCCTGTAACCACTACACATCACTGCCCCCAGCAAAAGGAGACACCCACACCCACGGGACTCTGGGGCACATAGCACACTCCAGAATTCTGCAGTGGAGGAGTAGAAACAGTGCAACCATGAAAAATGTCCTATTTGATTCAGCTCACTGTCCAGAGTCATGCAACTTCCCAGCCCCCAGGTTCCTTAGAAAAACTCATTCTCTAAGGGAGCAACACGAGTCGCTTCTTCAAATGTTTTCAAGGCTTTGTGCTGCTGGCTCAGATTGTGTTCTGCCTGGCACAGGAAAGTAATAAAGCCAATAAGGAAACTATGAAGAAGAAAGCTTCTTTAAAGAGATCTGAAATCAGCTTACAGAGTATGTAGAAGGGGGATATGTTTGCAAAACAATAAGAACTGTCTCCAAAACTTTCTGAAGGCTTTAGCAATACCAAGCGCTTGACATCTACAAAAAGATGCTTTAATCTCTGAAATAGTAAAGACGTCATAGCATCAGTATATTAACAACAAAGGACTTGTTTTTGCTCTCAGGCAGTTAAAACGTATTTCTTTCCCAGGAAATATTTTCTAGATTTCATCATTCCTAGTCATAAATTATGTATTTCTAAATTTTTGTTAGCAAGCTGACAGAGTCAGTTGGACAGTTCTTTTTACAGAGGAATAACTGGACAGTGATTTACTATCACAAACTTTTTTGTGACTACTCTGATTAAGTTTGTCATTCGAAAATAAAATGGTTTGAGGAAAGCGAATTCATCTTACATGGAAAATCTGTGATAAAATTATACTGGCCTTCACACAGTCCTAGAGAAGGTTCATAACTCACTTTTATTTTATCTTTTGGGTCTCAAAACATTGAACTTGTTTTAATAGCTATCCCTTCTTTTTCTGTTTTTACCTGTTGTCTCCTTCGACTGACTTTATCTATCTTCTATTCCTCCTCACCCAGCTCTCCCGTTCCGCCCCCGTCTGTGTCTCCCCTGCCCTGCCCATCTCCCTGTGGACTTCAGATTCTTTATTCTCTATCCCTACAAGAATTAGATCAGGTACAGGAATCATGTGTCTCACTTTTGCAATTGCTATGAAGCAGAAGTCGGCAAACTAAAGCCTTCTAGCCAAGTACAGCCCTCTGCCTGTTTTCATAAATAAAATTTTGTTGGAAGACAGCCAAATGTGTTTGTTTACACACTATAGCTGCTTTCATGCCGTAAGAGTCGAACTGAGTAGTTGCGACTGAGCCCGTATGGCCCACAAGTATTTACTATCAGGCCCTTAACAGAACCAGTTTGCTGACCCCTGGTATAAAACCATGGGCCCCAGAATCCAACAACCATGTTTTCTATGGTCTTTGGAGTATTCTTCCTGTGGGGCCAGGAAAACAGATCACAGTTTTGCCACCTCAGGGCCTGGAAAGTCACTTAATTATCTCCCTCTCCCCAGTTCTCTCACTTGCAAAATCAGACCCACCAAAAGTCATTCTTGCTCCTATTTCGGCATACATAAAATAATATTCCTAGTACGTGAATGGGGAAAGGGATTGAAATCCTGTAACTTCAGATGCCAGGAGGAAGCGTTCCTTACACGTACCATCACGAAAAACACAGATGACCTAGGCAAGAAATAGCTTCCATTTTGCAACTTGAGGTATCTGAATCGCAGAATTTCTCTTTAACTGCCTACTTACCTTTGCATCTACTCTGTTGTGAGTGCTCACTTGTAATAAGGAAGCAGGAAAGCCAGCTCCAGATGCCCCCTGCAAAGGGAATAAGTGGGGTGAGGAAGGTTGGGTCCTCCATTGGAGCTACTGTGCTCAACGCCAACCTGAGATCCCGTCGCAAGCTGCCAAGAGCTGACGTCGGCCACGGCTGCTTTGAGTTCGTTCTTTGGCTGCTGTTTGCTCAAGATGTTCCCAGACCAGCTTTTTGGCTCAGGCCACCACCCTGTTTGTTGTAACTTCAATTTATGGAGCATGGGCTTATAATTCCAGCTGTTTGAGGACAATCTTTTTCCTCAAACTAAGTTGGTAAGATGATCCCCTTAGAACAAGATGGATATGGTACTGAGTGCTTGTGTGTGTGTTTGGGATTCCTCCTCCTTAAAGAGAAAATTGGAAACTAAACACACTGTCAGCTTGTCACAAAATGGTCAGCAATTCAGCATCATCTTCGGGGACATAGGAGGAACCACCTTAGATTTGCCCACATGGGCCCCCTTCCTCTGCTTCTATTTGACTGAGGACATGAAATGGCTCAGGTTAAAATGTTAATGCCACTTAGAAGAGGCCAGGTGTTCACTTGGGACCACTCCAAACCCCCATCAGCCAGCAAACCTGGCAAGTTTGATGGGGAGGAAAGAAATGAGAAAGCCCCAGGGTAAGGAAGGTAGGAAAGAGACCATGACACATGCCAGCCCTCAGGATGGCACAAGGATACGACTGACACAGCGAGGAAGCGTCCTGCAAAGAGCTGCTCCCCATACCTACCAGGGAGGCATAGCATGGGCTTCTGCAAGGTCTGCCCTGAGATCTTGCTGCTCCAACGTGAGCATCACTGGGAGTTTGTTAGCAATGCAGCATCTTAGGGCCTACCCCAGATCAATCGCACTTGAACGAGACCCCCAGATGACTTGTATGCACATTAAGTTGAGACAACTTAGGCAAGTGTGCCCTAGGAGGTGCTCAGTCATAACCAAGGACTCGTGCCAGTTACGAAGTTGTTGTCCAGTTATTCATTTATTTCCTCTCGGTCCCAAACCCGGCCTTCCATGCTCAGCCCTACAATGCGAGGCTGGTACTCCACAAGCCAGACTTCGGCTTGGCCAGTTGCTTGCTGTTCAGCTCTGCCAACAAGACATGGCCCCTCACTCAGGGGTCTCTGTCGGGCTCCACAGGCCCCTCCTCTGCGCTTAGAACTGTCAGCAGCAGCCAAGCAGTGCCCCACCTCAGCAATGTGGGATCCGTCCTCGAAGAAATGGGGCTTCCCCATTTCCACTGTCTTCATTCGTTCCCTCAGCCTCAGGGAGTGGGCTTCCCACAGAGGCTACCCCCTGACGCCCTGGAGTTCTCCTTTCACCCTTTCAGTTAAGCAGTTAGCAACTTTATACCTAGCTAACAATGTCTGTATAGGAAAGCCTCACCACTTGAATAACTGGTGTGGTTTCTGCCCTCCTGACCGGACCCCAGCTAGTACCAAACCCCAAGCTTATATGCCAGAACTAGTCCAAGGACAGGATGCCTCCACAGGGTGACCAGACGACTTTCTATTCCAACCTGCTCACCACAAGGAAAACCTAAAAAGAACAACACTCCTCAGCCCCCAAGGAAAGGCCGTTTATCCCGGAGGATCTGCCAACTCCTCTGAGGTGCCAAAGCTAATGCCAAACAAGGAGCCAGGGCAGAGAAGGGAGCCAAAGACAGAGGTTTCTGGGTTGTCGGTGCACAGGGGCCCAGCACCCTCAGCAGGCCTGCTGCTCTTCACTGGGGAACTTCTTCCCCGGCACCTCTGTGCCGCCGTCGCATCACACTCCAAGAGAAGGGGCCTTGTGTTCGGCCAAAAGAATAGCTCCCTTCTTTGGTGGAGTGGGGGGCTGGGGAGCCTCCCCCTGCAGCAGCAGACATTTCAGACAAGGGACTGAAGAGGGAGGCTGCACATTTTGCTAGACCAGAGGTGGGTGAGGAGAAACATGGGAGGTGGAATTTAAGTAACTAGAACTTCCCCCAACACACATGCACACACACACACACGCCTAAACACACACACACATGTGCACACACGCACACACACGCATGCACATATGCAGGAATAGAAAGATACAAGGTTATTTTCAGCAGTGTGTCACCTCAGCATGAGGTCATAGCTCCTTCCTAGAGTAGAAGCACCCCTGATGTGATCGATGTCCTCAGCTCTTCAGAAGCACCAAGTCGTCAGGAATACTTAATTAAAGAGAGAGCCAAAAACACCAACAAAAGCAACAAAAAGGAACCGGTGTTTAAATGGCAAAAGCCATTTTGCGGAAAAAAAGAAAACAAAAGGAGTGTAACGACAGTAAAGCAAAAATGAAGATTGACAATAAGTACCAAATGGAGCAAGGATCGTGTAACTTGATGCAAACTGGCATAATGAAGAGAAATGCAATCAAACAAAAGAAAATACAGACTTTCAAGGCAATTGGAACCCAATTCAGAATACTTGGTTTCCTTTCATAAGTTCTGGAACCAGTTAAAGGTGTTATGAGTGTGAATCATCCCCTACATGTTATTTAAAGGGGAGCAAGAGAGACCACGTGGTATTGCTGGCCCCCACAATGTGCCAGCCGTTGAGTTCAGTGCTTTCTGTGGAAGACATCAGAGAAATTTCCCTCATCTGCCAAACAAACCTGTAGCTATTGTCACCCCCATTTTGGGAGAAAAATGGTGCTTGGTGGTCTTGGATCTTACTGAAATTGGGGTGCGCGGATGAAAACAATTGGGCCACGAACGTGCTCTGTCTCCCGTACCGTGCAGCTGCCTCCCAACCGTCTACTTGATTGTAGGCTGGAGAGGCCCCCAGACGTGAACTTGGAAGGGGACCTTCTACGCCCTGCCAACAACCGCGGGAGTGGGCTCAGAAGCCGACAGACCCTCCTGTGCTTGGCCTGGAGATGACCACCAGCCAGCCGACACCTCACGGGCCACCTGTGGAGCGCGAACCGCAACTGCCCAGCAAGGCCACGCCCAGTTACGGCCACAGAAACGCGGGGCCAACGCGTGCCTATTCCCGGCTCCTAAGGTTTAGGGTAACTAGTTCCACAGCAATACAGAACTAAGGCGGCGGCTCTTCTTCGTCCTGCGGCCCTGGTGCACGGCGGGACACCGGAGCGGCAGACACCATCTTCGGGGCCCTGAGGACGCCATCTACACGATGAGAAAGGCCAAGCGAGGAGAGGCGGCCGGTCCGCGGACAGCAGAACGCCGGCTGCGCGCTGCGTACTTCCGGCTGCGCGCTGCGTACTTCCGGCTGCACGTTGTGTACTTCCGACGCCCTTTATCTAAGGGAGCAGGAGACGCTCCTCTGGTTGAAGCTAAATAATGTGTGCGTGCCTGGCTTCCCTCCTCTCCCCGCATCTACAAAATAGCACTTCATGTATGCCGGACACGGTTTACGTGCTTTACAGGTCGTAACCCATGGGATTGTCATCACAACCCTCTGTGTTATTCCCACTTTGCAGATGAGGAATCTGGGGCCCAGAGAGGTTAAGTAGCTTGCTGCAGGTCACACAGCTAGTGAGGATTATAGACCCCAGCAGTCCGGCTGCAGGCCCTGTTGTGCTAATGTTTACCAAACCGTTGAGAGTGCTGGGCCTCGGGCTAAGAGCTTTGCACTTTTTACAGGAGAGGAAACTGAAGCTCAGAAAGGGTTAAGTAACTTCCTGAAAGTCACAAGGCTGGAAGTGGCAAGTTGAGACTCCAATCCAGGTTTCCCTGCCTCTGGGGCCAGTGCTTTTTGTGCTTGTGAAATGGCGCTCCTGTTCTGGGCCTCGTTTGTCTTCAAGCATTCCCAGTGACTGAGTTATTGAGCCCAGGGAGGGGTGCGGCGGGGGGTGGTAAATGCACATTCAGACCCAGAAGTCCTAGGCTGGGGCCCAAGAATCTGCATTTCTCACACGTACTCTGATGGCAGCGATGTGCTGGGCCAGGGACCACACTTCACTTGGTGAGGGTCCAGACAGCGGGAGGTGGACCTCATCCTCAGCAAGTCTTGGCACCCAGTGGCCATGCAACCTGTTTCCTTTTCTGTAAAGATGAAAGAGCAAGAAGAGATGCTCAGTGAAGTTCCTTCCAGCTTTGAAAGTTACTGATTTGGTGCAGAATGTAATTTGCTGCCAGTCTCCACACCTTCATATGCATATGACAAACAAAACAATGTGAATTACTGGAAGTCTAATCAAATGTGTCTACTTTGATGTCAGGGAGATCGCTTGGTCCAACTCCCTCACTTTACAAGTGAGAAACGGAAGTAAAGTGACTTGCCCGGGTCACAGAGCTGGAGGCCTGGGGAGCAGCAACCAGATGCTGGTTCTTCTCAGACTTGGCTGTGTCTCCAGGGGTCTGGTTCTAATGCAAAGTCTGGCTCAGGACCGTCTGCATTTCTAACCAGCTTTTAGGGAAACCTTAAGGCTGGCACCTGGGGGCTGTCCCTGAATGTGGGGGTCCATGGTCTCTGTGAAGAGCACGGCCCCAGAGTGCTTCTGTCACAATACCGCTCCCTGTCCAACCACACAGCTGTGGGGGTCAGAAACACAGCTTGGCCGGGGTGGGAAACCGAGACCAGGGCTCTGGGCCCCCACAGTCAGAAGAGACCGGAAGACCACAGTGAGGCAGGAAAGAATAAGCTGAGTAGCCCGAATTTTGGAGGACCACTGCCACAAGAGAGGTGAGGTTTGCGTATGGCCCGAAGTTTAGGGGAAGTGGTTAGAGTCCCTGCGAGGGCTGAGAAGACAACAAGAGCGAAAGAGTACGCACACAGGAGCAATTTCCTGCTCTGCAGCAGGGCTTCTCTGCCTTTCTGTGACATGAGAGCCAGCCCCCAGAGCTGATCCAGGCCCTGTAGGTGGGTACAGACCTGGTCGGTAGCACCTGAGCCACATGCACGTTCAGAGGTAGCCCCCAAGTGCCAGCCTGACCTGGACCCCTGGTCCCATAAGTCTGCGAGACTTCTGACGTCAATTAATTCATCTTTCGTAAATGTCCCCTGTGTGCCCAGCACGACGTTAGGTGGTGTGGTCTAAAATGTGGTCTCTACCCTCAAGAAATTTATCCTCTAATTGGAGGAGCCAATGTGAAGCAAACTGAGAAGGTAAGAGAGTTCTAGAGAATGGTAAACTCTGCAGTAAGGACTGGATGTGCAGGGCAGGATCTCAGGAAGTCACAAAGACTCTGCGGGAGAGGCGACACATGAGCTGGGGCCTTAGGTAGATGTGGCCTATTACAAAGGTGACCCCAATTCTTCCCCCTTCCTGTATCGTCACCCTTTGTCCTGTAATCTGTGGGGACCCCACTTCCCTGGCCATTTTGATTCTGGACTCAGCCACGTGGCTTGCTTTAGACATTGGTATGTTAGAAGACTTGACAAAGCAGGGGTCTGAAAAGATGCTTATATAGTTACACTTCCCCTTCTTACCTCGGTCACCTCCAGGAAAATGAGCCAGGGTTTGTGTGCTAGAGACCGGGAGACAAATGGGGCAAATGTGATTCACCTCAGTTGCCCCAGCTAAGAGCCAACCAGCCCCCGGGCACATGATCCACCTCAGCCAAGATCAGCAGAGCCACCCAGCCAGCCACCCCCCCGCAATGTGTGAGCTCTAAGTGCTTCTTGGATGCCACTGTGGTGTGGTGACTGGTTTTACGCTGTGTTATTATGAAAATAAGTAACTGGTGTAATAGGCAAAGGGATTGGAAGAATGGATCGCTAGAGTATTTCCTGCACAGACTGCTTTAGGTAAGTGGCTTTGTGCGGTGTTAGCAACCACTGCTTAAAACGAGTCTCCCCTCCTTCGGCACATCTGGGAAACACTGAGTTAATGAAGATAACAGGTTTCCTGATGTAGAACTTCCCAGGGCCTTGACTATGAAATTGCACACTGTGAATCTATAGTAGAAGGGAGTAATCAGAATGTAACATTTCCCAAACATTTTGTGAAGTGTCTCATGGGACGAGAGTGCCCCTGGACACATTTTTGGGACACTCTGGTCTTGGCAATCATGTGCCATTCCACCACGAGCAGATTAAGTCACCCTGGGGTGGGGGTATTGTCTTTCTTGTTCAGTGCTGTATCTCCAGGACCTAGAAGCAGTACTTGCCCATCACGGGCCCTCAGTAAATGTAGGTGGAAGGAAGGTGGGACAGCAGGAACGTGTGGCGTTTCTTACCCCACATTCCATTCATGCTGCTGTCCCTGCCAACAGTAAAGACCTCAGCTTTGTCTACCTGGTGAGCCCTGGCTATCCTTCAAAGCTCAGGGTACAAGTCACCATTTCCCTGGGGACTTCTCTGATCTCCTCAAGCAAAGCTGGGTGACTCGTCCCCCGTGATAAATACTGTAAGTATTGCTGCTTATGTCCATCCCCCCCAGAGTCCTGGGAGCCGCGCCTCTGATCTCATTGTTCCTACCATGCCGAGCACGGAGTCCATCTTGCTGCCGGAGCCCAGTGGGTGTGCGCTCCAGACAGAAGCAAGGGGGAGTAGGGGGGGGGGGGGGAGGGAGGACAGGGAGACGGAAGGAGGGCGGCAGGGGGGAGAGAAAGAGGTAGAAATGAATATTTAGGGATCATTTCGTAACAGCAAATGGTTAGTGATGATAGGATTGGAGAAGTTTCCTGGGGGCAGGTGTTCACGCTTTATTCTATAAGTCACAAGGAGCCACAGCTTAACGTTTTAAGAAAGAAGGTAGCATCAGATAAACTCTTTCCGAACGTTGTTTTCATCAACAGGTGAAACACTATTATATCAAGTTGACAATGCACTGTAGAATTGGATGCCTGAAACCTATGTAATCTTGCTAACAGATGTCACCTCAATAAGTCTAACAATAAAAACACTATTATACTACTACGTATTCTAAGGTAACCTGAATATGATTTAATAGAGAAAATTGTACCCCAATAAGTCTAACAATAAAAATGAATTTAAAAAAAAAAGAAAATTGTGTGCAGCAAAAGAGAGAACAAAAATGAGCATAACTTCTTCAACCTTTGTGAACTAATACAAAGATGTCAGCTGAATAGAGACACTGCACTCAACTAGGGCCTGGTGACTAGTGGTGGCCAACCATGGCTCTGAGCCATGTATTTATACATTAAATATTGAATCACATCTGCCCTGTGTTGATCAACGGAGGCATGAGCCCCAGGAAGAATAGTCTACAATCAGAGTGGAACGAAATGTGTCCTTCTGAAAGCCAATAACAGCACAAATAAGTATTTAATCAAGACTTGCTTATTGTCAACCTTCATGCATGGAACAAAAAGAGCTTGTCAAATTTATGGCTTCTATTTTGTACCTTTTAAATTTTCAAGCAAATGCTGGCAATTTCCTCATGGCTACATGCCTGGGTTGAAAGAATGGCTTGTATTTTTCTGAAAGCTGCCCAGCATCATAGTTATCTTAAATGTTCTATGCTAAGCAGAAGAAAATCAGAATGTAATAAGTGTGCCTTTTTCATTTGCTTGTCGTTGTAATGAATTCAAAGCTGGCTGGGAGCATTAAGTTAAATCTTGTTTCTATTGACATTTAATAAGAGGTGAAAATTCAATTCTGCCCAAATCTAAACAAGCCAAAAGAATTACAGAAGTGGGAGAATTGTCCAGAAGGTTCCAGAATTGTAAGAAAGTGTGTGTGTGTGTGTGGGGGGGTGTGTATGTGTGTGGGGGGGTGGATGTTGGGGTAGGGAAGCAGGGGAAGTCAGAATGGATGGAAAGAGATTTTCTGTTGGATATTTCAGAGTGTCTGTTGCAGTCAGTATAAGGAGGTGACAATTAGGCACAGTAAAAAAGGCATGAGGTTAACTTACAGACGTGATCAGCGGTCACCAAAATAACCCATGCAGACCCTGTGAACTTGTGGCTGAAAGTATTTGAGGACATCTACATCTCATCAAAACAACTTTTAAGAATGGTCTCAAAGAATATGCCTGGAACTTTAAAAGCTGATTGGTGTATCCTCTGTTTAGAAAAAGATTTTTATAGCAGAAAAAAAGAATGCTCAGATTACAGGCTGTAAAAGGAAGAATCAGAAAGCAAGAATCAGTCAGTGTCTCTACAACCATTCAGGGTGAAAGGGACTATGACCAGTCAAAATGGGCATCCACCCAACTCAACAGATCTCCCCCTGTGGTAGGCTGGAAATAGCCCCCTCCCTAAAAGATGTTCACAGCCTAATCCCTGCGAGTGTTACCTTATATGACAAAATTGACCTTGCAGATGTGATTAAGTTCAGGATCTTGGATAAAGGGATTATCCTGGATTATCCAGATGGACCCTAAATGCCATCGCATGTAACTTTATAAGAGGGAAGCAGAGGGAGATTTAATACACACAGAGGAGAAGGAGACAGGAGGTGGAAGCAGAGACTGGAGTGATGTGGCCTCAAGCCCGGGAATGCCAGGCAGCCATGAGAAGCTGAAGGAGTCAAGGAACTGATTTTTCCCTAGAGCCCTCCAAGGGAGTGTGGCCTTGCTGACACCTTGATTTTGGCCCAGTGAGAGTGGTTTCAACTTCTGTCCTCCAGAACAGTGAGAGAGTAATGTCTCTTGTTTGAAGCCACCCAGGTTGTGGTGATTGGTTACAGCGGCCACAGGGAATGAATACAAACCTATCTCAGGATGGCTGTCTCAGGCAGTAGGAGCTTAGGGACACTCACCTTCATGCCCCTACCTGAGTCTTAACTTCTGGCGCTCACGGCTCTGATTCCTTGTTCTCCAATTAGCCCTTGGAATAATATTTGGCATTTTTTTATGGATTCACCGAAAGAGAGAGACCACACCAACTAGGGACACCAATATTTTGGTCTGCTGAGCAGTTAGGTTTTCGATTATGAATTCACTTTAGACTTAGGTATCAGTCTCTGTGAGACTGGCTAGCAGAAGCCAGCCCCTCCCCCAAACTTGATTAGCCTCGATTACACTCAACTCTCCAAGTTCTGGACCTGCCTTGTTAACTCTTACGTAAGGTGTTTGGGGCCACTGAGCTGAAGGTGACAAGCCTAGACTTGCAGTCTCAGAAAGGGGAGAGGGCACCTCGATATATGGAGTCAGGGACCCAGGAGTAGGAGTCCCAAGAGAGCCACCAGGGAAGGTGTTTTTCATTTTTAAATTAATTAATATCCTCCAAAAAAACTTATCCAGAAACTTCATCTATCTGCAAATAACTGTTAAAATATATTGACATAAACTTTTGACTTTGACAGCTTTTCATAGCCATCTGGTACCAAGCAAATAAATACACTGAATGTTCAATTTCATTTTGCGTTTTCCCTGCAGTGGGCTCCAAGATGATTTGGAGAGAGACTGAACCAAGAGTGACAGAGAAAAGAGAGGGTCTACTCGAGTCACTCTTGGGCTCACTGTTTCTCACATCTCAGGTTCTCCCTATTCTTAGTAACCTCGCCTGTACCCCAGGGGTATGCCTTCTTCCTCATGACACCACCAGACTGGATTGATGCTGTTCTGCAAGCTAAAGCTGATACAAGGACTCCAAGGTGGGGAGGGGCAGCATAGGAGCCTCCATGTTGGGCCCTATAATATAAATACTAGGTGATGAATGAGGGTCCATGGAACCCCAAATGTGGGTATGTTTGAGCCCAGCCTCAGCTTTAAGTGGCTGCCACTTGGTGTGTGTGCATGAGACAATTTAAAGATGAAAGAAAACTGTCAGCCTTAATTCTCCAAGATCTATAATCTGCATCAGAGTGAGAAAAGCACAAAAATTGATTCAACTCTGTAAATGTAACACTAATTACATCTTTTAAGTGATCTGTTTACTGTTTAAGCTAAATCACCATTTGGCTCAATAGCAGTTATATGCATATAATTAAAATGTATCCTGTTGATATAGTTTCAAATTACATTGGATTATGACAGTAATCCATGAGATTTACTCTATGAGCAATATATGAAAATCAATCTTCTCACATTATAATGATATCATGAACTTTTAGTCTTTGTAATTTGCTGCTTATAAAATATGGTCACAGTTAAAGCAATTAAAGAAAATTTTAACTGTTACTCAGATCATGAATTACTTTTTCTCCATTTAATTGTTTATAAAAATGCTATGATTTTCCATTAAGTAAGTCAGCCATCCTTGGCTGTGGCACCATGAAATGCCTTTTTTTTCAGATACACTTTTAATATGAAGTATTTCTCTTCAGTTATGCTTAGTACATCCAACATCTTCTATTTCCTAGGACCATAAAGAAAAATGTAATAGAACATTCTACCTTCACCTTTCATCTATATGTAATTTTTTAATTGACCTGGGCCTTATTTCTAGACTTTGAGGAGGCAACATATGGGAACAAGTTTCCAAGGTGTTGGGAGTACCTAGCTTCACAGGGATGATTTTTTCCCCAGTTCTTTTTGGCAGGAGCTATGTGTTACAAGATGCTAAGGGCCAAAGGATGATAGAATTTCTACTAGGTGAGATCTCATTGACAAGCAGGCAAGCATATCCAAATTGAGACAAAGATGGCACAGGCAGATTTTTACCCTTCCATTTGCTTCCAAGAAGGCACCTACTGCAAATTGACCTGTGCAAATTGGTGAGCCCAGGTTTTAGGATTTTTTGGATGGAAAGGAGTAGCCTTCAATAGTTAGAAATACTAGATGTGATTTAAAAATATATATGGTGAACATTTAAATAAAAAACTTACTGCAGTAAAGGACACATTGCCATTAATCCCCTTCAAACTACTCCCCTTCGCTTCGCAAACACTTCTCCCAGCGTTCCTGCCACTTTCGGAAGCAGTCCTGGAAGTCCTCTTTCATAAGTGTCTTTAGTTGTGCTATTCTGGCTGCCTCGATGTCCTGAATCGATTCAGGTCACACATTGCTTCTGGTATGGCCAGTTCCGTCAGATAAAAACATTACGGAGTGTCCTCATCTACCTTGTTCACCGGATCTGGCACCATGCGACTTCTGGCTCTTCCCCAAAGTCAAACTGACCATGAAAGGTAAATATTTTGAATGTATTCAGGACATCGAGGAGGCCACGACAGCACAAATAAAGACACAAAAAAAGGCCTTTCAGAACTGCTTGAGAAGGTAGCAAGACCAATGGGATAAGTGTGTTTGAAGTGAGGGGAGGGATATTTTGAGGGGGACTAATGGCAATGTATCTTTAACTGTAATAATTTTTTTATTTAAACATTCACCATACTTTTTGATCACACCTCTCCAACAACCTCACTATCAGGAAATGTGTTATAATACAAGCAAGTGTCAGAGCAAATTCTGACTCTCGTACAAGCACTCACAGCAAGGAGACACCTAGACAGCCATACACTCTGTCCTAGAAGTTCAATGAAGTCCCAGCTTAGTGACCCTTCTAGTTGTTCCTACTGCACTTGACATGAATGGTCCATATGAGATACTGAGATTACTGAATTTACTGAAACTTCTAGTCAGAATCAGGCAACTGGGTCCCCTGATAAGTGACTAAACAAGGGACCAGTCTGGAGTCCTAAGCCTAGAGTGCCTTTCTAAAGAGCTGGGTGCTTTTGACTTCACCAGATTCTTGTACTCCTATCACTCAAGGACAGGACTTCTAAACGATTTGCACACCACTTGAATGCCACTCATTTCACCACTGAGAAATTATTTCTAACATCCATTAGGCTAATTAACAAAGCCTATAATATTGATCTGAGATAAAGATACTTGAAGGCTTATAGTAGTTGCTTTGGGAATGTTGATTTCTGGTTAGTCTTTCAAGGGAGAATAATCCCTGAAATTAAGAGCTTCAGTTACAGGACTTTGAGTGTTAACAACTGCCCGTAGGGTATAGATTCAAACTAACATGCACAGATTTCTATCCTACTACCTTTGCTGAAGTATTTTAAAGTAAATTATACCACAGCAACCATATGCTATGAGAAATGATGTTGTTATGGAAAATGATTTATAAAAGGTGGATTTCAACATTTTTGTTTGTTTTACATATGTAAGCTTTTGTCAAAATGAATCCCTTTGAACTAGGCTTAAAACATCACATTTGCCAGAACTTCCATATGATCCAGAAGTTCTACCTCAAGGTATAGACTCAAAAGAACTGAAAGCAGGTCTCTAAGAGATATTTGTATACCCATGTCTATAGCAGCATATTTACAATAGCTAAAACATGGAAGCAACCCAAGTGTGCATGGACAGATGAATGGACAAAGAAAATGTGATATATACATACAATGGAATATTATTCAACCTTTAAAAAGAAGGAAATTCTAACATATGCTATAATATGGGTGAATCTTGAGGGCATTATTGCTAAGTGGAATAAGCCAATCACAAAAACAAAACAAAACAAAGGAAAAAAAGAAACACTGTGATTCTAGTTATATGAGGTACCTAAAATAGTCAAAACCCTATAAAAATAGAAAGTAAAATGGTGGTTGTTGGGCCTAGGGGATGAAGAGAATGGTTTTCATTTTATAAAATGAAAGAGTTCTGGGAATGGATGGTGGTGATGATAGCCCAACAATATGAATGTATTTAATATCACTGAACTTCACACTTAATGCTAAATTTCCTATGATGTGTATCTCACCATGAAAAAATGAAAAAAAAAATCACATTTGCTACTCTCTTGATGTTTGGGAGTCATCCTGAGACCAATATTTTCCCAGTTTGTATCCCTCCCTCATTAACCTAAAGCTTCAGGAAGAACCCACTGCTCAGGCAGTAAGAATAAGGTGAATTCAGGGAACTGCAAGCAACCCGCTGTGTTACAAATGAGGACTTGAGTGGGGACATGATGAGAGATGAGACTAGAGAGTGTAACAGGGGCCAGCCAGTGCAAGAACAAAGCAACTAGCTGGGGCAAGCTATCTACCTAGGAAGTAAAATTTAAGGTGGCACTCACTCTCCAGTGCAAACCCTGCATTTTCACAGTCGTTGAAAGTGAATGCCTCCTTAAATTTTGTACCCAAAATGCCTTGCTTTCCTTACCCTATTTCCAGCCCTGCACGGGCTGCCCTTTTTTCAAACTGGGGAAGCTTTGAAGGAATCTAAACAAGGGATTCATGTTTTTGAAAGATAATTCTTGCTGTTGTGTAGAGAATTGAAAGGACATAAGACTGGATTCAGGGAGATTAATTCAGACAAAAAATTATGAGGCCCTTATCTAAGGCAGTAGTCTTCAGGCTGGAGGACAATGGACACCTAAAGAGCTATTGAAGAAGGAGGACTGAAAGTGTGGTGACTAATTCAGTGTGGTGGTGATAAAGGAGAAGAATGGAAGGTGACTCCTTTCCTCACATGGGCTACTTGATAGCATGGAGATGCCATGCACTGAAAAGGGATACAGGATGTCAATAAATCACCAAGAGTGTACAGAGAGACAATATGATATCATAGATCAAAAATGTGGGGACTATCAACATCCAAAGTATCAATTCTCAACCAGGAGCAATTTTGGCCACCTGGGGACATTTGGCAATGTCTGAAGACATTTTTGGTTGTCACAACTGAGGGAGGGGGACTACTAGCAATTATTGGGTTGAGACCTTGGATGCTGCTAAACATTCTACAATGTAAAGACAGTCCCCCCCACAACAAAGAATGATCCTACCCAAAGTGTCAGTAGTGTCAAGGATGACAAACCCTAGTCCAAGGGTATCCTGAGAGACTGTCACATGTCTTGTTAAAATTCAGATATACTCTTTCTAACATATATCTCTGATTTGAAAAAAAAAATAACTCTAGTTACCATTTCAAAGAAAGAAATGAGATTATCTCTTCCTAGAGGCGCACTATTTATCCTTCTCGTCTTGTATTTCCCCAGAGAATGGGCTTTCTCCTCCCCCTCTCAATTTTAATCGCTTATTCCTCTCCAAGAGAGAAAGAGAGGCCAATCTGGCTATATTTACCATTGGGCAGGACCGCCATGCCTCTACTGTGAGACATCGCTCCACACTTCCTCTCTCATGGCCTGTGTCATGGCTCAGAAAGGGGACAGGTGTTCATCTGTTCCAGCCCCTATGACATAAGCACACTCAGCAAGGCTTCCCTATTATTCTTTCCCTCTCACTTGTTGGGTGGGGCTCAGGTACATGGGCACCTCTAGCTCTTGCCCACCATTTCATATCCTGTCTCTATGCAAAAGGAATACCAAGCAAGGTGTCCCCATGGTAGGATGCCTGTGTTGTCTATTACTCTGTTCAACCTGTGACTAGGTAGGAGTCAGGCCCCTAGTCTTCATAAGTGGGGGTTCTGGGACTTTTCTGCACACTTAGTCACATCCTCATGAGCATACCTGAATGTGGTCCCCAAAGTGTATACATGTGGGGTAGAAGGTAACAAGACTCCAGCCTAGGCCACGTTAGCCACACAATTCAAAAGTAAGAAACCTTACTTTTAGGAGATTGCAGAAACTTTGGACCATACTATCTTAGCCTATATCCTCTATAAAAGAGAGCCTGAGTTTAGGCTTACATACTAATACTTTATTAGAAGGTTTGATCCTAGGATGATGATAGAGGACAAAAAGGGAAGTGAGACATGGAAAGATTAACAGCAAGTGTAAAAGGATGCATTCCTGAGCTGACACTGCTTCTCAAAGAGACACAGCCAGTCTCCTAGCCATGCAAGATGTTTCCAAACAGGTTATGCACAAAAAGGAGATGTCTCACAACAGTCCATGGAAGGGAGGAATGGAGAGGGGATTTATCTGCTGGCTCACCTGTGTCTCCTGTTTCCCAGAGATCAAAGTTCACTCCATGTGGAGTTAACTCACCTGCACTTGCCTATTGCATCATCTGGCAGTCACTGGGAAAACCAGGTCCCACACCCATTGGTTGTGTTTGAGTTAGGGGAATGGTGAGAGGAGGCAAAGAGTCCAGGGAATGGCAACTATATTTCTATCCTTAAAACCTTAGCATTTATGTCATGATTTCTTAGAAAACTCATGCTAGAAGCAATTGCTAGTAACAAAACATCTAGAGCAGACACTGCTAGTTGCCTACCCCAAATTCCTTCCACTAATGATTGGTTTATATTACAAGGACACAGGCCTCCTTACATCCCAGCCTATCCCCTCCTACCTCATATTTCTCAGTGATGACTTCAAGCTACAGCGGGAGAGACTCAGTAAATCTTTTCCATTCTATAGAAACAGGAAGCCCAGAAGGGAGAGGAACACTGCAGAAACTTCCATGGATAATTATGTGAGAAAGTATTGCCAAGACAATACAGCTGGACAACGTCTTACCTTTCTTTTTCCTATGGAAACTCTGTTCAAAGCACACACACACACACACACACACACACACACACACACACACACTAAGCAGGAGTCACCGGTTTTGCTAGCCAGGGCTAGTTTTGCAATCAAATCTAAACCCCAGCAGGACAAGCTGCTTCTGCACCATATTGGAGGAAGTTGGGGCAACGGAAACAAATGGCCCAAATGCCTCTCAGAATGCAAACAAGTTTTTCTGTTGCTGAGCCAAGAAGTAACCCCAGGAAGTGAGGTTTGAGAGAAGGAAATTTTGGAGGTTCTTCTTCAAGAGTGAAAACACAACATTTTCTTTTATTGTTCAACTACCAATATTTCTCCAGGCCCTCCTACGTTAATAGCTCCGTGTTAGGTAATGGAAAGAAGATGTCACAAAGTATGGAATGCAGTCCTCACCTTCTGTGACAGAAAAGGCTCTCCTCTCTATGTTCCTCCTTGGCCCTTAATAGAAAATTCTCCTAATACTTTTATGTACTCAGGGACATATCCGAGACACTTATGAATATAGACAAAAATCTGACACCTGTTTATCTTCTATCAGGTGATACACATGTCACTGAAATGGCCCCTCCTCTTGTATTTGACTTTCTGGAGACATCCTGCCTTTGGGCTTGCCATCTCTTCCCAGTTGTAAGCACACCAGGGTAGAGCTTCCTTGCCCTGCCAAGAGAGACCTGAGCTTTTCTACTTGGGCCCCCTTTACTTGGACACTTAAAGGTGGAAATAGTAAAAAGATTGATGTAGGCCCGAGTTCTAATGGGGAGCCCTCTTTCTTGCTTCTATTATCGCCAGGTAAAGAGCAGGCCATAACTAAGCTAATAATTCAAGGAGGATGAGAAACAGAGAGAGCAGACATAAACTCAACCTACAGTTGGAGCTGCCCAAATGAGCCCAGCTGCCATCAGCAAAGCCATGCCAGGCAACCTGCAGACACGTGAAAACTAAATGTTTATTGTTATTTACCATGGAGGTTTTGTTGTTGTTTGCAGCAAGAGCTGAGTGGTACAGAAACTGGTGATTCCAAGTAATTAAAAGGCCAGACTCTGGATTCCAATTGCCTGGATTAAATGGCAAACTCTCCGATCCAAAAGCTGATAAACTCAGACAAGGGACTTGCCCTCTTTGTTGTCTGCCTGTCCAGAAAATGGGGATAATACTATTTCAACTCCCTGAGAGGGCTGTTGTGAGAATTCAATTTCTTAACGCACTCAAATACCTAGAACAATACCTAGAACACAGTAAAGCAATACCTAGAACACAATAAACATTCAATAAATGTTTTACAGCATCATTTTGTCTAGCAATAAAGCTGATGTTCTATTTTTGCACATGAATGCAAATGTTAGAATCAACATGCACTTACATAAAAAATCCTGCAGGGATTTTGATTGGGTGTGCATTGACTCTATAGAGTTGGAGTGAATTGGCGCCTTTATATTGAGTTTTCCAATTCATAAATAACTCTCCATTTATTGGGTGTTTTTAAATTTCTTTCAGCAATTTATAATTTTCAGCATTAAAATCTTGCCTGTTTTGTTAGATTTTTATCTTGAACTTACCCTGATTGGACCTTCTTCAGTGAGCTCTTGGTAATTTGTGCTTTCAAAGTTTTTCATCTAATTTATCCAATTTATTAGTATAAAGCTGTCCACAATAGCCTCTTATTATCCTTTCAATGTTTGTGTGTTCTTTAGCAATATCTCCTCTTTCATTTTTGGTATTATAATTTGCATTTTCTCTTTTTTTCTGGTCAGCCCGGCTAGAGATTTACACATTTTATCGATCTTTTCAAAGAACCAAATTCTAGTTTGATTTTCTTGAATATTTTCTGTTTTCTGTTTCAGTAATTTCTGGTCTTTTATTATTTCCTTCCTTCTACTCCCTTTGGGTTTCAATTGCTCTCCTTTTACTAGTTTCATAAGTAGAAACATGGCCCATGGATTTGAGAATCTTTTTATTTCCAATATGACCATTTAATGCTATAAATTTTCATGTAGGCACTGCGTTATATACATCCCACAATTTTGGATACATTCAGTTCGAAATGTTTTCTAATTTCCTTTGTGGTTTCTTCTTTGACCAGGGATGCTATTCTTTAATTCACACATGGACCCTGAATTTACTTTTCAGTTGGTTTAGAATGCATATGACAAAAGGGTGTGTTTAATATCCTCCTCCCAGTTAACTACCAGGATCAAGCCATGAGGTCAGACATGAAGAAGAGCATTTAAGTGCTAAAGGCCAGTGGATCCTATAGACTTCATTCATCAGAATCACCTAAGTAGTGTTTTTAAATACAGCTCTCTAAATTCTACCCTCAAAGATGCTAATTCAGTATACTTGAAGTGGAGATACAGTTATGTGCATTTTAAAATCTACATTTAAAAAGAGCTGAACCATCACTCCCTACACGACTTTGATGTTGAACTAGAGTGTAGAAAGTGTGTTCTTAGCAGCCTGGACTAGAGCCAGGAAAAAGAAGCACCCAAGGTCTAACATGTAAGGAGGCACTCATTCTGGGAGTCTCAAGTGTACCTGCAAACATCTGAGAATGAGTGACACCTTAAACATTGCGCCCTTGGCAGCTCTCTTGCCTGACCTTAGGCCTGGTTTCCAGCATTCAAAAGAAGTACAAGTGTAGGCAGGACCCTTGCTCTGCTTGATACCTGGTCCCATTTCATTCCCATGGTCACTCGCCAAACCACTCCCATTTAACACTGGGTCACTTGCTTGCCAGCCTTGAATTAACTGTTGCTAAGGATCCTGCATTCCTACAATCTCAGCACCCACATTCCTATCTTATGCCTCCTTGGTGACCACGTCTCAGGCTTTTCTCTCCTAAAAAAAAAAAAAAAAAAAAAAAAAAAAAAAAAAAAAGAACAAAAAAACAAAAAATTAAGTATTACCTCTTCCTAACTCTTTTCCTTAACTTGAGAATGAGTTGCTTCTAAGTCAGTTGCTTAGGATTTGAAGGATTTCAGTCTTAATTCTAAGGATAATGAAAAGCCACTGGGAAATCATTGAACAGTTTGACGCAGGCATCTTAAATTCCACCTGTTTGTTTAGTTTCCCCGTTGTTTTGAATAGATAAATCTCACTGTTTTTCTGTTCACAAGGCTTTGTTTGCAATGCTTTTGTTTTTCTAAAATCTTCAAATGTGAACATTCTTTGAATACTTCGTTTAAAGATATCCAAATAGATTTGAGAAAACAATGAAATAGGATTTAGAGGACTCACAAAAACATTCAATGACAATATAGGACACTTAGATTGATTTACAAAGCAGTTCTTCAAAGCCTCAAACATTTCTAAAATCTACCTGAGGACTGCCAGGAAAAAAGAGAAAGCACATACTGTCATGCTAAAAATTTTTGATTCAACATTAGCTTTGTCAGTAAACATTTGCATTTCATTTACTGTCACATGGTATAAATAGAACCATTCGTAAATTTTGACAACTGCATTTTCTATTTTGACTGATAGAATATTGCAGCTTGTTTGTATACAATTAATTATAAATTATGTATGCACCTTAACTAATTCCAAGTATGTTTCATTTCCATAGATTTGTTAATTTTAGTAAGAATATTGTTTTTACTATGATGTTGTGCTGCACCAAAATTTGTATTTTAACCATTAACCTCCAAACCAGCAGTGTCCAACCTTTTGACTTCCCTGGGCCACATCAGAAGAAGAATTGTCTTGGGCCACACATAAAATACACTCACTCTAATGATAGCTGATGAGGTTTTTAGAAAGGTCACCAAAAAAATAATTCGTGCTGAGCCGCAGGTTGGACACACCTGCTCTAAACAAATAATTTTACCTTCAAATGTTAGACTTTTCAAGTGAATTTACTGTGATTTTATTAAGAATAATGGCAGATGTTTCGCCTTTCACTTAAAAAAATTTTAAATTACAGTTGACATGCAATATTTTATTAGTTTCAGCTGTACAACAGTGACTTGACATTTATATAACCGATGAAGTGATTACGGCAATAAGTCTAGTACCCATGTGACACCACACGTGGATATCACACTGTTATTGACTATATATCCTTTGCTGTACTTTGCATCCCCATGATTACCTTTCACTTTTAAACTAACCTCCAGAAGCTTTACTTAATTCCATGCAAATATCAAACTGTAATTGGAATGAACTCATTTTTCACTCAAAGCATCTGATGATACTGATATAAAATGTGTCATTTAACTCTTGGTGAACTTCCTCATCTTCTGATGGAGCCAACACATTGGAAGTTATCGCCTCACTTTCGTATATGCACAAAAAACTTGGAATGAGGTTCGTTGTTTGATCTAAATGAAAATACATGCTGCACAATGTGATATGTAACTATCCTTAAATGTAGACAAGAGGGACCACTGCCCTGAACTCTAAGCTTTAGGGGCCCTGCATATCACAAGCACTCACCAAAAGGTACATTTTTTTAAATTTATTTTTATTGTTAGACTTACTGGGGTAACGTAACATCTGTTAGCAAGGATTACATAGGTTTCAGGCATACAATTCTACAGTGCATTGTCAACTTGTTGTATAAGTTCACCACCTAATGTGACTTCTCTTTCAATACCAAACATCACAGACAGCTCTGTCACTCAAGATCCAAACCTCGGTGCCGGTAAACTATGAACCAAAACCCTGAACATCCACACTCAAGACTAATACCTTTCAAAGCTCAGAAATTTCCTTTCCACAACTCCTCCCCAGTGTTCTAGAAGCAAAAAGCAACCACATCCAGGTATACAGCATAATGGCTAGACATTCATATAATTTACAAAGTGATCCCCACGATAAGTCTAGTACCCATCTGGCACTATATGTGAAAACAAAACACTGCATCCAAATGCTGTTGCTAAAATCAGAGACAGAAATGGTTAGACAGTGCAAGGAGGAGCTCAGCAGTAGAGGGACTTACATAAGAGAAACGGCAAATTAATTAACTTGTCAGCTGTTTCTCTGCAGATAGCAAGAATGCAGTAGTACTGCAGTGTGCAGTACACTACGCATACGTGAGTATTAGTTCCAATTAGTACTCAGCAATCGTTACCTTACTTTTCCTTTTGTTCCATTCTCAATTCCAAAAGCGCTAATGACGTAATATGCATTTGTAATGTTTTCCAATAGTAAACAAATTGTGTCATTCATATACTGGTGTGTGTACATATATCTGTACGTATACATCTATTTATTTACTTTTAAATATTTAAGTATAAGTATATAGAAGTCTAGCTATGTCACAGATGACACATGCTACAGATTCTTTAATTTGGTACCTAGATAGACAAGGAACCCTAAAATTGTAAATAGTTCTATTTTTATAAAATTCCTTAATACAGTTGGATGTTAATTGCAATTTCACACTTAAAAAATTGAAACGTTCATCTTTAATTTTGATTATAAAATTTGATGATATTCATTAGTTATAATTTGTATTTCCCTTTTAATTTGAATTGATCATTTTGAATATATTAAAAGAAAACTATCATTTTAAAAACATTAAAAGAAACTTAATTTTGTATAGCTTAAATTCTCTTTCATTTTCATGTTTGGATGAACATATATTAAAATTTTGTACATTTTTCATATAATTAGATTTTTTAGTCCTTAAATCTTTGCTGTCAATAGAAAATGAACTATATGAAGACCTCAAAAGTAAAAATGTAATTAGTGATTTTTCTGAAATCACAAAAGAAAAACACAATTTTATGGAATAAATCCATAATAATTCATGAATTGCATACTACCTTACTTGTATTAGTCATCTAAACTATGCCAACCCATCCAGACAACATTCAGACATGTTTAGTATCTAAGTTTAATCAACTTTGACTTTTCACCAGCTCCATATAAAAACCATAGCTTTATACCTTTTTTGTCATAATGAAGGTATGTTGTCAAGGTAGGAGCATAGGACATATTTTATTTAACAGTTTACTAGCTTGATTTATAACTTGTAAATATTTAAACCCAATGGAATGTGGGCCTTCATTTGTCCTCCTGCCCGAGGCCCACAAATGTCAGGAGCAGCCAGAACGCGCCATCTGCAGCTGCATGTGCTAAATCACCATCTGCAGGCGGTCTCCTCACGGTGACTGTTACCTTCTGAAGCAGATGATAGTGCTTCTTCAGCAGCTTTGGGTCGTGTGCTTTCCACGTGGTGAAATGACATCACTGCAGCCTCCATGACGGGTGATTAATGTGCAAACACTTGTTCAGGTTATACATTCAACATCAACGTTCTTGAGAGGTGCAAATACAATATTTAATTTTTCATTTAACATTGCCTTAAGCTCGTCGATGTCAAAAAAAGTTTATTGCAAGAACAAAAATAGGCCTTAGCAAATACTCTGATAAATGAGGGCGTACACGTAGGTTTGTGCTTACAATGGACAGCACAACTCCTGTAGCAACAGCACTGAAACTCCCCTTTCTACATCCCCAGCAGCACGCTCAGCTTCCATTCCCTGGGCATACCTCACATGCACCTACCCTACGATGTCCTACATTTCCCACTGATGCTGCCAAGTGGTGGCCTCTCCTCATGAGTCATAGCAAGTGGCTGGCGAACAAAGAGGCTGGCAGGGACACCACCTGAGACCGGAATTTCAATTCCCCTAGCTGCTAAAGTTTGAACCCCCTTGGTTTTATCAGGGAGCAGCCTGCATGCTCCCCTTTATTGAAAGGCAGGTGGTAGCTACCTTGCATCCAAAAAGGGTCCAAGAAAGAGAGGTAGGCTGTCATTGGTCTTATTCCTCCAGATTTAACTGCACAATAAAATGAGATCTCTGCTGTGTGAATACGTAGCTCACTACTAGACCAGACCATGACAGAAGCTGGAGGTATAAAAGGAAAGTCGACCAAACTCACCCAGATTTATTTTATTTTCTTTATTGTTAAATTTATTGGGGTGACATTGGTTAGCAGAAATTACATAGGTTGCAGGTGTACAATCCTACAGTGCATCATCTATGTGTTATATTATGTGTTTACCACCCAGAGTCAGTTCTCTTTCCATCACCATGTATTTGACTCCCCCTCCCTCCCTCCTCTCCCACCCCTCCCCCCCCTCTCCCACCCCTCCCCCCTTACCCTCAGGTAACCACTGAACTAGTGACTGTGTCCCTGAGTTTTTGTTTCTTTGTTGCTTTCAGTTTTATGTTCCGCATATGAGTGAAGTCATACAGTTTTTGGTTTTTTTCTGTCTGGCTTATTTCACTAAGCATGATGATCTCCAGGTCCATCCATTTTGTTGCAAATGGCAGTATTTCATCTTTTCTTACAGCTGAGTAATATCCCATTGTGTATATGTACCACAGCTTCTTTATCCAGTCATCTGTCGCAGGGACCTTTGGTTGTTTCCATGTTTTGGCCACTGTGAACAGCGCTGCAATGAACATTGGGGTACATAAGTCTTTGTGGACAAAGGTTTTCAAGTTCTTTGGGTAGATCCCCAGAAGGGGGATTGCTGGGTCAAATGGTAGCTCCATTCCCAA
>PVJL010008101.1:0-33249 GCA_004026885.1 Lyroderma lyra | reverse complement strand
GGTGGTTTGAATTTGCATTTCCCTGATAGCTAATGAGGATGAGCATTTTTTTTTATATATCTGTTGGCCATTTGTATGGCTTCCTGGGTGAAGCGTCTGTTCAGGTCCTCTGTCCACTTTTTAATTAGATTATTTTGTGTTGTTGAGTGGTACAAGTTCTTTATATTTTTTAAGAATTTTTTTTTTTGGATGTGGATAGTTCCCTGGCCGGGAATCGAACCCAGGCCGCAGAGCCGACAGAGCCAGCGACAAAGCCTTAAGCCACTACACCACCAGGGAACTCCTCTTTATATATTTTAGATATTAGCCCCTTATCAGATGCATTATTTGCAACTATTTTCTCCCATTCGGTTGACTGTCTCTTTGCTTTGTTGATGGTTTCTTTTGCTGTGCAGAAGCTTTTTAGTTTGATATAGTCCCATTCACTTATTTTTGCTTTTACTTCCCTTGTCTTTGAGGTCAGGTTCATAAAGTCTTCCTTGAGCCCTGGGTCTGTAAGTTTAGTATCAATATTTTCTTCTATACAGTTTATTGTTTCGGGTCTTAAATCCATTTTGAGCTAATTTTGCTATATGGTGACAGTTCGCAGCTTAGATTCATTCTTTTGCATGTGATTTTCCAATTTTCCCAGCACCATCTACTAAAGAGGCTTTTCTCCATTGTATATTTTTGGCCTCTTTATCAAAAATTATTTGTCCATGTATTTGTGGATTTATTTCTGTCACTCAGACTTATTTTAATGCTTTGTAATTAGAATACTTCATTTAAAAATGAAAACCCCAGGAAAACTGTTAAACTAGACAGAATTCCTGAACCATAGGTGTAAATTGAGAGTGTCTCAAGCCATCTGACACTTGCAGTCACTCTAAACATTCCCCTCTGATGAATTCCCCAGGATGCAGCCAGGGTGGGTGGTTTTTCTGAAACAACCCTGATTGAGTCAGTCTTCTGTTTACAACTCTTCAGTTGCTCTCCACTATCCTGGTTAAAATGCAACCCCCCCTGACAAAACAGGCTGCTGGACTCTGCCCCTCCTCAGCTTCCCCCTCCATCCCTCTGCAACCTGTACTGAGTCTCACCTGATTTTCCCTCTTAGACTATTCCTCCTCCCCCATGACCTTTCCATGGTTGACTGACAACTATCCATCCATCAAGATGCATTTTAGCCATCATTTCTCTGGTCACGTTTCCTCACTGCCCTCTTCCAGTCAGGCTCTCCATCCCTAGTCCCCCATAATGCACTTTGCATGTTTCTCACATGAGGTTTACATCATGAATTGCAATCTTTCTGTTTATTTGTCCTTTCCACCTCATCTGCGAGCCCCTTGAGTACAGAGACCTTGCCATCTCTATATCCTCAGCACTTATACTTTACACTGATCTAGATGGACTTGGGTTGGACACAATTTGAAAATAAATATTTAGAGCTAGAATATGGAGAAATGTCAATGTCTGGCAGATGAACCTATGCTTTGCTAGATGGCTTACCAACATAACTAGGGAGATTTTGAGCTAAAAAAAAGGCATGTTGATGGTATTATTTTAGGAGAATCAGTCTGGAGGTGTGTAGAGGATGAACCGAATTTCCGCTCTCTCTCACATACTCCCCATTAATAATGTCACCAGTAAACACTGTTGCATTCCCTCTCCGCCCACTCCATCTGAGCCTAGCTAACACATAAGAGTACGGAAGGCATTTCTAAGTAAATACTTCTCATTTTTCATGAGTAAATGTTAATATCCTTACTGTATAAACAGGGAACTCTTATAATAAATAAATAGGAAAAATACTAACATCAATTGGGTAACAGGGAAAGGATATAAATAGGAATGTCACAACAGAAGAAATTGGACCAAATAAACAAAGAGACTATAAACTAATCATCAAATGCCAATTCTGCCTATCAAATTGTCAGAAATTATAAAATGCATAGTAGTGTTGACAAGGCTTTAGAAAAATGGCCATCATACATTAGACATAGGAGTGAAATTAGCACAAAGTTCCTGGAAAAGAAACAATTCAGAGATGACATTAAAGATATATTCTACCAGACATTCAGAACATTTATAATCACTCAGAAATTTGGAAAACACTGAATGGTTAAAGTAAGGGAATAATTGAATTGTGATATAGTTTAATGACACTATTTTATACAGTTATTTAAAATCATTATAAAGAACATTACAGACTTAGGGCATTTCATGTTAACATTATAATGTTTCATTTAAAAAACAGAATATGGACATATACACATGTACTGGAGTCACTGAATGCATATTTTTGCTGAATGTCAAATGGCTGAGGGTTAAAATTGATATTTAGCTGAAATTCAATTTCACCATCACAGAATAAACTTCTGAAATACAAGAATAATTCAGGACTTTAATCTAAAACTTAATTGTAATTACACTTTCATTATAAAAAATTTTTAGTAGTCAAAAATTTAAGTCAGCATTGTAGTGTAGGAACAATAATTTGGGGTATTCAGTAAATGTTCACTTTCAACTGAAGCTGGTGGAAGAGTGAGATACTTTCAGGTAACTCATTTTTTTCTAACACAATTTGCTCTTATCTTCATGCCCTTTATCTTCTCTGTTTGTAGGGATTGAGGATGATAGCTCATGAATATTGTTTTATGTAATTTTGGAGTTTCGCTTTTTATTATTATTTACATTTTTGTAAACATTTATTGACTCAAAAAAGATATAATGAAGAGCCTAAACTTATTAAGCTAACACACTTGCTTAATACTCCTATTATCTGTACATTTATTTCTTTATTTAACTATTTTAGAGTTCTTAATAATTATTGTGCATAAAATTAACAGATCTTACGGTCCGATAATAATAAATATACTTCACTAAACTTCACTTGGTGAGTAAGATTTCAATACAAAACACGTAAGATGTTCACTTCAAGTTATATCTAGTATGCTTGACTATATTTAAAAGAAAATAACCAAATGAATAATAAAAACATAATACAACTAACTTGACTCCTTCACATTTCTGATATAGGTAAGTCTTGCTTTTTTCTTTTCTAATCTGATCATTTCTGCCTTTCAATTGAGGCATGGAGACCATTTACATTTAATCTTATTGTTGATACAGTTGGGTTTAAGTCTCCCACTTTGTTATTTGTCCCATCTGTTCTTTGTTCCTTTCCCCCTCTTTTTTGTGCCTTCTTTTCTACTGAGTTTTGTTATGATTCCATTTTATCTTTTTTCATTTGCTCATTAGCTAAAACTCTTTGTTATTTTAGCATTTACTTTAGGGATTATAGTAGATATCTTTAATTTATTACAGTCTACCTTCAAGCAGTACACCACTGCATGTATCATGTAAGAACCCTACAATAATATACTTCCATTTTTATCCTGTCCTGGCCTTTGGGACTCAGAATCTGTAAGACTTTGTGTTTGCTTGTCCCTTAATCCCACCTCCATTTTTCATTCAGCTTCATACACTGCAGTAATACATCCTTTTCCCTGAAATACTCTGACCTTGTGAGACTAAAATATCTTCACTGTGGTAGGCTGAATAATGGTTCCAGTATGTCCACATCCTAATCCCTGAGACCTGTGAGTGTTACCTTATGTGACAGAAGGAATTTTACAGATGTGATTAAGCTAAGGATTTTGAAATGGTGAGATTATGTTAGATGATCTGAGTGGGCCCTAAATATAATTACAAGGGTTCTTACAAGAGAAAGGCAAGAAGGTTAGAGGACATAGTAGAAAGTATGATGACAGAAGCAAGAGGTTGGAGTGACGTGAGGAAAGCATCCACAGCCAATGAATGCAAGTGACCTGCACAAGTTGACAAAGGCAAGGAAATTGATTCTTTCCCAAAGCCCCAAGGAAGAATGCCACCTGCCAACATCTTGACTTCAGCTCAGTGAAACTGATTCTGGATTTCTGACATCCTGAATTGTAAAAAAAAAAAAATTAATTTACGTTGTTTTAAACCACCAAATTCATGGTAATTCATTATAATAGCAATAAAAAATTCATACACTAATTACATCAAATAAGTGGTGATGGAAGGAGAACTAGCTCTGCGTGGTGAGCACACGATGTAACACACTGATGATATAATATAGACTTGTACTCTTGGAACCTACATAATTTTACTAACCAATGTCAGCCCCAATAAATTTAATTTTAAAAAAGAAATATTTCATGAAGATTTCATTATACTAAGCACATTTGTATCAGAAAACCAAAACCAAATCTGAACTACAAGGAAATGATCCTAAGTAGACAATGTTTGGTTGCAGCAAACTGGAAGCCATTCACATTCGCTTGAGTAAGGGCATGTGGTGACTGTGGGGATACAACAGGCAAGCCCACAGGCAGACACCCAAGGAGGAAGTATAGTCTTGTCAGGTGCTGAGGAGGCAGCAACTGGCACATCAGAGATAGAGACTAACTCTGGAGCCTCTCATAGGCCCCAAAGACCTCTCGCAAGTCTGATTCATTCTCCAGTTTCTCTCAGTCACCACTTTGAGAGCCAGCTCTACATAACTTTTTAATTCAGTAGTCCACCACAGAGTCTCTGGGTCCTTCTGTCTCAGTTCTCAAGGGAGATGATCTGATTAAGCCAGCACAGCTCATAAATGGTTGCCCCAGATCAGGTGTCCATTCCCAACCTAATCAGCTGAGGCCAAAGGTTACATAATACAAACATGGCCGCCTGGGCTCTCCCCTTCCTCAAGGACAATTTCAAAGAAGGGTGAGTTCAGTTGGCATCCTAAAATGCGTCTGATACAAACGTGTAAATAAATACAGTATGAAAGGCCAAAACTGTGAGCCCTATTTTCTTTGGATAACTTTTCAGCAGGTGGCTGAGACCAAAAAGCTTGGGGAAAGTCTAACATTTGTAGGCACCTCTTAGAAGTCAAGGAAATTGGGGCAATAATGAGCAGTTCTTATCATAATTACTCACCTTAGCTGACCCAGAAAGCAGCTTGAAGGGAGAGTATTGAAGGGTGTAGAAAAAAAGAGAAAGTAGCATGTAAGCAGAAATGAATACAGAAGTTAAGAGGAAAGGAATGACTATTTGTTGAACACCTATTTTGTGCCAGACAGTATGCTGGGCACTTACACAGGTTTTCTGGTGTGTTTGTTCGACAAGAAGAGGAGGGAAGGGAAAACTTAGGAAAGAATAACAAAGTTCGTGCCAGTTTACTTTCCAACCAATGGTGAATGTAGCTACCTGTTTTTGCACAGTGTGGATTTATTTTAAGAGAACTCACTATTTTTATATTATCTGTAAAACAAATCTTAGTTATCAGAAAAACTTTAGGTGATGAGCAAGTTCTTCCAGTTTTAAGCACAAAACATTTTTTTTATTTTAATCGGTTCACATAGATGAGTCTCAAGCATTATGCCAAGTGAAAGAAGCCAGACTTACAGGACTGCATACTGTAGTTACACAACTGCACTTGCTTCTCAAAATTTGTACAACTATCACCTAAAAATGATGAATTTAACTGTATGTAAATTATGCCTCAATAAACCTGTCTAAAATATTTCGTCAATTCACATGGAAATGTTTTGAAATCGTATTACCTACTATCTTGCATTTTTTAACTTCTAAACATAATCTGACCTTTCTTTATTGATTTGGGATTTGAAAAGATTTATGAATTCTAACAATTGTTTTATTCCATCTAGAATTGATGCCCTCAGAATCTGTTTTCCCTGACACTAAATGGTCCCAGATTGCTGTGCTGTTTTAGTCCTTGTGACTACTGTATAATTTGTCTTTCTCCCCCCTTCCTAGAAGCTATCAGCAGTGACACACACACCCTGCCCCCACTCCGCCCCCATCCCATGAATCTACTTTCCCAAAACAACACTTCTAATTTGCTGCTTTTAATCTGTTGTGAACCATGGTGGTGCATGGGGGAGTGGGGGAGGGATAGGAATGAGGGCAGATAATCCTGTGGATAAGAATTGGGTGTTAAGTACAAGTAAGCTCCGAATAAGGGTCTGGAAGCTTTCCTATAATAAAATGCACTGGCTTTGATGGAGGGATTGAGTGATATTAAACTCAGCCACTCAGCGGCCTGTTTTACTTATTTATTAGTTCTGGACCAAGTCCCTGAAAGGTCACATTGCCACATCGCTGCATTCATTTGAGGTGAAGTGTTATCAGTATTTTTTCATACACTCACTCACACATACATATTTACACAAAACAAACTACTTAAGAAGCAAGAGAAAGGAAAGAGCCAAAAGAAACATGCCATTGTGGATTATTCAGAACAGGTACAGCATAGAATACAGAGTTAAATAGCCAAAACTAAGGGAGAAATACATATAGATGTACAGTTTTTTAGCTAAACAGAAAGGATTTGGTTCATTGCCCACAGGATAAGGTCATATTTTCAATCAACCAACTGATAATGCCAGGACAGCATTTTAAGGAGGCACAAACAGTAAAGGGCTGTTTTCTCTCTTTCTCGAACAGCGCATTTAATTAACCTTTTTCCTAAGATAAGAAAATCAATTACATGAATATCTTGCTACATGTATATCTACGCAAAATGTAACCATTTCAAATCTTTATAGAAATAAGTGATTTCTACACTTGGGAGTCTAGATGGAATTTTATTAATTCATTGCAGAGGACATAGTAATTAGTGCAGTATTTAAAGCGACGGGAGATAGTAATGAAGCTTTGGAGTTCTGGTGGAAAGTGGCGTAATGACTAGAATATAGAATTTCAAGTCTTGGCTTCTCTTTCCTGTGCTAACCTCTCCACGATTGAGTCTGTACATGAGTGCCATCACATTAGTCACACGTCCTCATTTCGCATTCTCTGTCTGTTCTGTAATTGCTACCATTTTCAGAATAGCTTTGTAAAACGAAGGTGTGCATTTCAGATTTACATTCTTCTAATATTTTTGAGCTTCTGTTTTGTGTAAGGCGCTGCTGGTGCTTTTAATCTTCAAAAGGATAGGTACTAACATATCCATTTTGTAGCTGAACAAACTGAGGCTCAGAGAGGTGTCAGTAGATTTCTTAAAGACAAGAAGGTAGTGTAAAAAAGGCGGGGGGAGCTGAAATCTGGAGCCAGGACACTGCACTAATACCCTTGAGCTCATTGACATTACTTTTACTAACTAAAGGGCCTTCGTTCCCTTTAAATTATTGCAGCATAAACTCTCTGCTAAGTCTTTATCTTTGGACATTTTTAAATTAATTCCACTTCTTGTGCCTCTCCTCATCTGAATTACTATTTTTTCATCATTTCCTTTGGGCTAACAAAACATTTTTAGTAAACGTGAATTACAATCAGCTACATCCAGAATTTATAATTCTCTCTATAGTATAGCAAGTTCTTAGAATCTTCCATTCATTGTGAAAACATGAATTGCACCCTTTCCAAGTATAAAGATGGCCATCTCAAAGTTGAACTTTAAAACACCAAAAGAAAATTGACTGAATCTTCATTTTCTAAAATACTGAGTCATCCTCCCTCCCCCATCAATTCACATGATCATCAAATCTTAACATGAAAAGAATTTGACTGTTTTAGCAGTTTCATATGATGGAAAAATACCAAATAGGAACATTTAATCCAATCCCTCTGCTTCACCTTTTGTGCTTTCATACCATTTTGTAAATTTTCATGGTGACCAATGCTATGCCTCTCTTTCCAAGTGACTGGACAAACATCGAGCTTTGAGAAACCTTTATGGCGAAAGAAATCAAGGCCCACAGAGCTGTCTTTGGCCTCCCAAGGTGACATGAGAGCCACTCCTGAAGTTCACTTGTCCCCTCCCCCGCTCCATGCCAGCTCGGGTTTGCCTCATTCCCCCTGGTGTTCCCCTGATACCTGACTGGCTTCGGCCTCCTGACAAACTGCTCACATAGAAAGCTGTGTCTGCCTCTTCCCGAGCAGAAACGGCCTCCAGAGTTCTAATAGGTACCGATTTGCTTCTCTTGATGATACTGAAGCACTGCCCTGCTGGTGTTAACTTTCCGGATCATCAGATAATTGAGTCACCTCCGTGCTCCAGGTGGCTGGGACATCCAGTTGCTGACTAATGAGAAATACAATGAAGGGCAGGGAAGCGATTCTGCCACAACAAGTCAGAGGAGCCGAAGTTGACTCTTCGGTACACTCCTGCTTGGACCTCTCAGGTCAGGACCACTCACCCCACTGCAAACACCTTCATAGGAAGAGAGAAGGGACAATTCCTTTCAGCTCTCAGTGGTCTTATTTCAACTTCTATATCTTTTAAAAATTTTGAACTGCAAGGAAAGAGGGAATAAGAGCAAGGAGAGAAGAGCGATTACCCTGGGGTACAAGAGGAAGTTAAAAACAGAACATCAAGTCCAAATTGTTGACACTTCCCAGTGAAGAGCTGGCTCTCTCCCTCTCCATAAGCAAGCAGGCTGCTTCGAGTAGTCGGCCACCTGTGAAATATTGCCCCACGCTGGGTCTCCACCAGGGAAAACAAACACAAGCCAAGTTTTCTCATGTGTAAAATGCAAAACACAACCTGTACCTCCAGGCTGTGAGAATTGTGTGATACCACAAATGTGTATGCGCCCCGGCACAGGCCTGACACATAGACCGTGCTTCTTGAGTGTTAGAGCTCGTGGTGGACACCGGGCTGTGCTTTCTAGGGCCTCCCTTAGTGAGGGCTGGGTGCCTGCACTGCTGGGAGTGCTGTCGCCCCCTCCAGGGACCACCTCAGCTGAGAGAGCCTCCTTGGCTGAGACCCACCCATTCCAGAGAGGTCCATACCCTGGAAGGGCAGGGGTAGAAAGGCCTGACCACTTGGGCCCAGCACAGAACAACTTTGATGGGCCATGTTAGTCACCCAGCTCCCTGTGGGGTTGGCCTCAGCTGTCACTGGGCCCGCTTCGCAGGTGGCTTCTCCCTCTGTCCACACCTCCTTCCTTCCCCTCCCTTCCACAGGTGTTGACTCCAAGGGCACACTTAATAAACATCCTGTGCCCTAAACCCTGTCTCACAGCCTGCTTCCTGGACAGCTGAACCTGCAACAGGAGAGTTTAGAAATACATAAAGAGTTGGGGTTCAGGGTTGAGAATGGTGTGCAGCTCTGGCTGGTACTAATGCAGCTTGTCCAAAACTATTACTAAAGGATTCATAAAGTACCCGAAAGGTACCCCTAAAAAGCAAATTGACTTTCAAAACCTTATTCAAGTCAGTATTACTCGGCAAGTGGGGCTAGGAAACCTAGACATTGGGAAAATTGACTATTTGGGAAAAAATTTCCAGGTAGAGGCTTCATTTCCTGTATCTACCAATTGCTTTTCAGATATATTTGAGAGTTAAATCCATCTTTTTTAAATATAAGAAGATACATGGGTATTTAGCTGATCTTTGCTTTTATGAGTTTTTTAAAAGCCATTCTCAAATTTGTATTTTTGAGAAACTTTGAGTTACAAAACAAAGAAAAATCTAACAAACTCCTATGGCCTCATCATCCAGAATTAACAACTGCTGGTGTTGTATAATCTTTGCTCCCAGTTGTTAAAAATTCACAAGCCTGATATTTGTACCAGTTTGAGTACTTGAGTGTAAGTAAGCACAAAAACTACATTCTTTTTATGGGGTCATTCGACTCTCCAAGGCAAGTCTGGACATGATCTCATAAAATGGGCAAGTACACGGGCAACTCGACAACAGGAGCACAGCCAAGTCCTGGCACAGGAAGGGTCGTAGTTAGGTGCCACCACTGGTCTACCCCCCCTTCTAATTAGAAACCCCCACCTCCAGGCTCTGGCATGGCTGTTTCAACCCTGAGGGGTTTTTCGACTCTTCCTCAATCTTAGCATCACTCTCTCAAGATTCAAAGCCCTTCAAATGTCCTAAGTCACACTGTAGCTGCCAGGGTTGGGGAAAGGTATATCTGACTCCCTTGGAAAGTCAAGAAGACCCTGCCTCCCCAAAAGACTCACAAAATAGGGGGTTGTCAGTTATTAAGTTATTCTGCACTTTAAGCCCCGTCTTCTGTGCGTCACTTCGTGAGGCCGAGGCTCTGTAAGCCCCACTTCTCCTTTGCCCGCTGCTCCCTATATTGATGCTGCCAATAGAGGACTCTAGAAGAACACTAGAAATCTAAGGAAGAAAGAAAAGTCAGCGCTTCTTCCTATTTGCTTCCTGTGCCTGTCAGCACTAATCTAGTACTGCTTCTGCAGCCCAGCGGTGGTGATTCATGCCAGTAGTAGTAGTAGTAGAAGACTCCAGACTGCAGTTTTTCCGACTTCCCAGAACAAGCTCATCGAGCTCCCTGTGAGCTCAAAGACACCGAGCAACCGGGCCCCACCTCAGAGGTCTAAATGCAAGGCCCGTAGGGCTCCTCCTCCAAGCTTCGAAGTTTAAAACATCCCAACCTTTTTCTTTTGTTCTTCCATCCCTGGGGGTGGTAGTCCTTAGTGTCTCCTCTGTGAATTGCCTAGCCATATTTTTTATTTATTACTATTGCATATGTGTCTCTTTCTGATTGATTTGTAAGAGCACTTCGCATATTCTGGATACTAATCTTTGTCAGTTTTGAATGTCTTCTGTTGCTCATATGGATTTTAACTGTTTTGTGATATCATGTGCCAGACACTTTACGTTTTTGGGGGGTTTTTTGTTTTTTTGTTTTTTTTTAAATTCATTTTTATTGTTAGACTTATTGGGGTGACATCTGTTAGCAAGGATTACATAGGTTTCAGGCATACAACTTTGCGTTTTGATACACTAGTTTATCAGTCTTTTCCTTTATGGTTTGTGCTTTTCAATGTCTTATTGAGAGAGGAGGGTGGGGAGAGAGAGGAAAAAGGAGGGGGCAGGGGGATGGAATAAGCTCTGCACTTATAAGGGACAAGCACAATCCAAAAGAAAGGAAAAGCCAGAGAAGAATCCCTGAGGTGACAAATATGTTTAAAGTGTTTGAGGAATAACCAACAAGGAGCCATGGGGGCTGGAATTTGGTGACTGGGGCCACGTGGTAGGAAATAAAGCAAGAGAGGTAGGCAGGGCAGGGGCCACCCATGGGCCACTGTAGAGAGGCAGGAGAGAGACCGTATCTCACTTACAATTTAGAAGGGTCACTGTGTTCTTCAGTAGAGACAACAGGTGGCAGGAGGCATGCGAGAAACCACGGGGATTAGCTGGAAGGGACTGCAGTGTCCAGGCAAGAAATAATCCCCGCGTGTACTGGCGCATCGAGGTCTTGTTCTTATATTTTCTTCTCTTTTAGAGCGCTGTTTGTTTTGCTGTTGTTTTAACCTGTACAAGAATTTATTTTAGGATATGATGTAGGAAGCTAACTTTAACTCTGGTCCATATGGAGAGCCCATTGTCCCAGTACTGTCTATTGAATATACTTGGTCTTTTCCCAATGGATTTGTGAAACAAATCATTTTATACAAGAGCCGTATTATATATCAATGGCTCTTCTAAGGCAGGGGGTTCTATTCTGTTTCAGGGATCAGTTTGTTCCTGCACCAACACCATTCTTTTCAAATTGTTGTGATTGTGGAATCTTTCATTGTTTCATATTAAATTTAGAATCAGTTGCTGTTGAGTTCCCCCCGCCCCCAAATTTTATAAAGGGTTTTGTTTTTAGTTATGCTGATTTTTATAACTTAACCTAGTGACAATTTGCATCTATAGAATACTAAGCCTTCCTAAGTATAAATTTAGCAAGCTTTCCATGTATGCAAGTCCTCCAATAAAGTTTTTTTCCTCCATAAAATTCTCCCAAGAACTTTCTAATTTGTACTGCTATTATGAACATCTGTTTTCCTATTGAATTTTCTGTTGGTCACTACTGGTGACAAAGGACTATATTTTTAGGGTAAAAAAAAAACCTCTTATCAAGCATAAAAAAGGCTAACAAATAGAAAAAAGTAGACAAAGGGTGAGAATAGAATTTTCAGGAGAAACACAAATAACCAATTAACATATTGGAGTTTTTCAGCCTAGCTAGCAATCAAAGAAATGCAAATTCAAGCAACCCTAAGATAATCATTTTACACCTGCCAAAGTGGAAAACTTTCTTTTCAAATTTTTGTGCTTACTCTGGTCTAAGGATAATACTAACTGGCACTCTTCTACTCTGCTGGTGGGAATATAATTGAGGGAAAAGAATGCAATGCAATGTTTTAAGAACTTTAAAAAGTATTCATTCCCAATCACAGGGATTCTGACCTGAGGAGAATGTCAACGATTGGGGGCAGGGGGAGGAATCCTCATCAAAGAGTCATGTCTGATAACAAAGAGTTGAAAGAATCAAAATGTCTGACACCAGGGAAATAGTTCAATAAAATGTGGTGCAGCCACATGATGAAATCATGCAGCTATTATCGTAACCATGTTTGAAAAATCTCAAATAACTGAGAAACATGCTCATGATTAAATTTTAATTTAAAATGAAAGATATGAAAGTATACATCTTCATTTATATACATACAGTGAATGTAGAGAAAATACATCAGAATATAACAATATTTATCTCTAAATAGTGGATTACCAGTGATTTTGATTTTGATTTTTTGCTACAGCTTCTATATTTCCTAAATTTTCTATAAGATGCATGTACTATCTTTTAGAATCAGGACATGAAAATGTTAAATAAATAATAAATGATCCAAACTGCTACAAGAAACTAGAAGTGTGAAAGGATCTTGAATTCTCGGTTCACTTTTAAATGTTTGGTTTATTATATGTAATAAGATCGACACTGCCTGTAGACAGATTATTCTCTGCTTAAAAATACAAAATGTTGCTTGTAACAGTTCAGCTCCTAACGAGAAAAGGGGTCCACATCACAGTCTTCAGATCCCTAATTAAAGCCAATGCAGCAATACAATCTGAGAGTTAAAGTGTCAGAAACAGGGAATTTGTCGATGCGTCTTAAAATGTATAGGATTTTTTTAAACTGGGAACTCTTCGTAGTTCTAAAGCATATGTATTGTTTACTCAATAAATATTTACATCACTATTTGAATCCAGACTTTAACGTAGTGTTGGCATTCTAAGAGACTTGAGCTTGTCACGATTTGGGCAAAAATAAACACCTTATTTCTCAAGTTTTTGTTGTGACCTGGTCGGATGTTCAAGCCCAGCATATCCATGAGATAATCACACCCACAACCTTTCTGAGGAATGTAATTCACTCCTCCTCGCTCTTGCAGCCAGGAAAGATTTCAGAGTATCTTTTTACACTTACGTGGAACTGCCTACCGAGATATTTTTATCATATCCTCAAAAACCACTCCTCTCCTTTTCATTTGCTTTTTACACGTATAATAAGTTCGACTCTTTCCTCTTTCTGAAAACAAGGAAGTTCCCTTGATATTTGTATATTTATTTTGCTAGGAAACAAATTGGAATTAAGCCTACGTTTCTACTCAGTGTCAATAGAACTCATAAAGGAACCAGTTTCCCCCTTGGTTTAGGCCTCTTGGTCAAATTTACTCAGCTTCCCAGTCGGCAATCCACCCCACTCACAGTGCAGTGCTTCTCCAGAGAATAAATAGCCCAGGCTGGGAGCTGGGGGGCCCAGCCCTCACCATGCCCTCATTAAACAGCTTTTAAAATTCAGCTTCCTCTGTCTACCAGGGAGTAACTGCAGCCCAAAAGGGCAGCTTCCTCCGCACCGTTGCCCGCCATGGCCACGTGTGCCTGCTGTTGGTGCGCTGTGTGTCCCCACCTAGTGTTTGCCCAGCTGGACACACACCCTCCTGTCTGTCCCCATCAGCAGTGTCCACACTGAAATGCAAGTCCTCAGCCGGCAAGTGCATAGCAAACAAGGCTGTGAAGGGTTGGGTGCTCCCCCCAAAATGATGAAGCCACTCATGTGTGGCTCCTGGAGTCATTGAATACCTAGGGACACAGAGCAGGAGAGGAGTTCCAGGCGTTGTGGGGGAGGGGAGAGTGGGGGGTTAGTGTGCAAGGGGGACGTTCCCGTTTGGGACGATGCAAACCTGGAGATGGCTGCTGAGGGGGGGCCTGCACAGTGATGTGACTGTACACTCCCAAATGCTTAAAACAGTACATTTATGGCATGTCTATCTGACGATTTTTTTCAAAAAACCAAGTTGATAGAAGGAAAAATAAAAAAGATGAGGAAAAAGCAGCCTTGTTTCTCTCGTGAAATCCAAACCCCTCTTATCTAGATGCTGCTTCTTAACATTCCAGCTGGGTGAGCTCTTAGATTTTCAGAGTTCCATACCAGGTCAACTGGTGAAAGAGAGCTGTGAAGAGAGGGGGAGAGGACAGTCGGATGCACGAGCCCCTTGAGAGCCTGCAAGGAAACTGCCTAAAAAGTGCCCCGAGGCTGCGACATTTCCGCAGGCCCCTTCCCTCCCGCCGGCTTCCTAAGTCTTTGCTAGGCCGAGGCCTTGCTTCCGTACCTCGCCTCGTTTTGGGAGTGCACACCCGTCCGCTTCATACACCGCAAACCTGGGTGAAACTCGTGGTTTCTCCCCTCCCCACCCCACGCCGTCCCCTGGGGTCCTGCCCTCCCCTTGCCCAAACATCAGGGGACACAGATGGGACAAGTCAATAGCAGTGAACTAATTCAAGTCTGCATTCTTCTGAGCCTTCTCCCCAATTCTTAAATAAAATTCCTAAAGTAAAAGTGGAATTTTTGCTGGAAGAGTTTTTAAGTTGAGCAAATCTGCCACATTCCTTAAACGACAGCTGCGGTAAGTACAGCTACTGTGTTGTTATGCAACATTCAGCCAATATTGGCACAACCTAGCACATGGATAAAACATGAAATGCTTTCCCTCTTTTCCATGTTTTGCCACAAAATTCTGTTCAAAAACGTCTGTGACTCTTCCCTGTCTGTCATTTCTGTGGGCTCATCCGGAAATTTAGAAAGTGGCCTTTCAGTTACAATTCCTGGCCAGTGTAATGGTGGTTGTCTCTCTCCCTCCCTCTCCCGAGCTAATGTTTACATGCAAACACTAAAGCAGCAACTAGTAGTTTTATTTTCCGTTTTCTAGGGATAATGTATAGGGCAGAAGATTTTTTAAATCCCAATTTCCGAGATAATGAAGAGGCACTAATCTATAAAGACCAAACTCTTCCATTTAATTAACATTTTACAACTTCCCCTGCTCTGTGGAAACAGTATTGGTAGCACATCTCTGTATTTGCAATCTGTTTAGATGTAACATTGGTGGAAATTAACAGTAAAGTGTTACTGTCCGTGAACTAAAACAAGTTTTGAAATTGAAATTGTAATCAATCTATGCCGTATAGATCTGACATAACAAAAAAGGGAGAAAATGTTCAGAAAAAAATACTTGCAATGTCACCAGCGTAGCTTCGATTTAATTGGGCTATCCTCAGCAATTAGAAAAACAAAAATTTTTGTGTCTAGGAAATTGGTTTTTAAAATATTCAGAATACCTCCTTCCTTCTTGGAGAAAATCTCAATTACCCTTTGAGTTATAAGACGCTAACCAGTGAAAGAGAAAACTGGTACAGTTGAAAAGATTTTACAGATCGAAAACAAACTGCCTACAATGCCAAGCCAAAATATTTTCCAGACCCCCAAGGATCATTCCAGATTAAATTTCATAAAAATCAGTAGCATTCTGACAAAAATGTTTATTCAACATTGGGGTTTCCAAACCCTAGCCAATACCCATTTGTTATAACAAAATTTCAGCACAATAATATTAATGCTTAAATGGTCCTTGCAAGTTCCATGCATGTGATAAATATAAAGCAATATAGGAGCAGCTTGCTTTATTTAATATTCTTGATGTGTTCCTGCAAAGATGAAGGTAATTAAGATTTTCATAAGATTAAATCGTTATTTCTGAGACTGAGCAACTCTCTATCTAAAGGGAACACTTTGCTGAACCTCTCATTAAATGAAGCATTTTTAAAAGAAAATCATCACCTCCTAATTGATGTGCTTTTTGAACATATCATTTCAGACATCAGGTTTGCGTGAAGGGGAGATTCCCCCATAATACAAGCTTCAGACCTTTAACACACCCCCCCTAGGAAAGAATTATTGTCCCTCTTCCTCTGACTACTAGAACTGGAGGGCAACCACATTATGGAGAATCACACTTACATAGGCAACTTTATGTGGTTCAAAGGTCTCAAAAGTCAGATCGAAGCAAAAGATAAGAAATAACCATGAATAAATGGCCATGAATAGTGGGTAGTGGTTACAAAAACTTCAGTGTGTCTCTAGAGTGGAATCTTGGGCATCTGTGAAACGGAACGAGGCTGCTCTCTGTGTACATATATGGAAAGTGTGTGCAGTGGAAAGAGGAAAGAGCCAGGCCCAGAACGCTGAGGACAAATGCTACCCTTTACGCACAGGGGTGGGGGAAAGAATACAAGTCTGGGTTTCCCTACCTGTGCATGTTTAAATCACTGGAATAATACAGAAGCAGGTGACAACAGTGGTGACCTATGAAAGGAGGCGAATTGGGCAGACAGGAAATGGGTTTGGGGGGAGAATTTTCGCCACATCTTATTTTTATACTATTTGGTTTTTGAAACAGGTAAAAAAAAGTCCATTTTGAAACTCAAGATCACATCGAGTGATTCTAAGTTTTGTGTTTCTCGATACTCATCTCCATCGTGGGAGCGTGTATTCAGCTTCCCCACAGTAGAGCCACCTGGTGGAATCCCCTGCTTGGCCAAGCATCAGAGGCCGAGACAGGGTTTCAGATGCTGGAGAAGCCTGGTTCAGAGTGTGAGGGGAGTAGGCTAAGGCCGGGGAAGTCCAGAGCAACGTGTCCCCCATTCAAGACTAAAGGGCCAGCATTTTGTACTCCAGTATCACACTCTGGGCCCTGGGGTTGGGGGTCAAGGAACGATAACCTCTCTGACCACGTGACTCCTGTTCAGCCAAGGGCAAGTCTCCAGAGATGGGGCCAGCTGTGAGCATTTAGCAACCAGTATTCCCAGCAGCTGGCAGGTGAGTGCACAGCCTGGGAAGTGGGGGTGGGTGGGTCCCCGGCAGCATCCTCTGCACCAGGGATTCTCAACCTTTAGTGCGCTTCAGAGGCACATGGAGAGCTTCTTCAGTCAGATCTCTGGGCCCCAGCCCCAGAATTTCTGAGTCAGTTTGTGGGGGAATGAGAGGCAGAAGACAGGGGCTCTACGATTTGTATTTCTATCAGCCATAGTGGCTGCACCAATTATTTCACAATCCCACCAACAACGCACAAGCAGTCCCTTTTCTCTACACCTTCACCAACACTTGTTATTTCTTGCTTTTTTTTTTTTTTATGACAGCCATCTTGACAGGTGTGAGATGATATCTCACTGTGGCTTTGATTTGCCTTTCTCTGATGATTAGCGATGTTGAACCTTTTCATGTACTTTTTGGCCATCTGTATGTCCTCTCTAGAAAGATGTCTATTCAGGTCCTGTGTCCATTTTCCAATTAGATTGCTTGGTGTTGTACTTCTGTGGCTTTTAACTACCTGAATTCATTTTAAAAAATAAGTTCATCTATATCAATGGTTTCCAAAGTAGAGTCCAGAGATCGCTGAGGGTCTCCAAAAGCCTTTCAGGGGTCTGTGAGTTCAAAACTATTTTCATTATAGTACTGAGACATTTCTTATCTCTTTCACTTTTGTTTGCTCCAAATGTACAGCGGAATTCTCCAGAAGCTACATTATGTGTGACATCACAGAAGCAGACATAAGAATCCATGTATCTTCCGTAAAGCTAGACATTAGATTTGCAAAAATGTAAAAATGCTATTTTCTCACTCAGTGTTTTTTGTTTGGTTTGGTTTTGGAAAATAATTATTTTATTCTTAAAAATATGTTATTTATGTTAACATGCAATTGTTGGCTTATTAATATTATCTTTAAATGAATTAGTAATTTTAAACATCTGTTTTAATATCTTAATGGTAAATATTGATGGCTGTAGCCTACATAAATTATAGCTCTTTGAGGTTCTCAATTATTTTTAAGAGTTTAAAGACGTCCTGAGATGAAAAAGTTCTAGCACTGCTAAGCTATGTTATTAGTGTTAATGATATAATTGCTCGACTTTGTTTTCATTCTTGGTTCTTTTTTAACTTTTCATTAGTGCTAATTTTATCTGCCCCAACAAAACTGTAAAATCTTAGGAAACAGACACAGCATCTTCTATTTTCTCAGTGTCCCTTTGTAGTACCTAGACTATTTGCATATCTTCCTTTTTCTTTAGTGACCTATACCCATCACTAGATAAGAAACAGTGTTCCCAGGCCAGATTCCACCATTGTTCCTAACTTATCTGTTCCAGCATTAAGGAGGTAATCATCTTGAATCCCTTGTAGCATTAACCTGACATGAACAGAACAAGGGCTCTGTTGTCACACTTGTAGATTAGCAAAATGAACATCTTTCCAAGAAGGGCACCAGCAGGCAAGGAGAATGATTCACAGAAATGTCTCTCCCACCCGCTAGCCCTTCTCTCCCTCACCCTGCCCCTGCCCTCTTGACCTAAGAGAGGAGCTGGAGAAAAGTCCAAAGCCAAGGGGGTGGGGGCAGGAAAAGCCAAACCCAAGGGGTGTGATGCTAAGAGAACACCAGGGTGAGGAAGGTTCTCATTCATATTAGTGGCTGCTGATAAGATTGGTATTAAAATAAACTATCTAGAAATAAATTATGGAGTGGGATAATAATGTACTTGTGTATTTTAGGGGTCAATTCTTTTTTTAAAAGTCTAAAGAAATATCTGTTTCACATTGTTTAAGCTTTGTGAGTTTTTTGTTGGCTTTTTTTTTTGTCTTGTTTTTGTTGTTGTTGTTTTTTGGGAGGAAGATAATCATTCAGGAAGGAGCCAGGTGTAAAAACATTTGAAACTGTTCTATTCCTATGAGTCCCAGAAGAATCAGGAATGGAGGAGAGGTAAGACCTCCTTAAAAAAATAGTTGGTATCTGAACAGATAATAAAACTGAAAAACATAACAAAGTTATGGATATTAATGATACAAAAAAGAGAAAACTAGAGCCTGGGACCTAGGATGCTGATCTGAGGGAGATTATCCAAAATTTGGATAAAGTGAGGTTCTTTCCTGCTTGTTTTTCTCTTTTTAGCGGGAGTAAGGAAGAGAGCCAAGGAAGCTGGGAGGTGGGAGACTCTCCCCGTAGACAAGATTCTCCGCAGTCCTTAGCTGTGCTTCTTTCTCCTGCTCCTTCCTTCACCCACTCTCACTCCCTCAAATAATAACAACAATAACAGCAATAGCTACCACCTATTAAGGCCCTGGATGTACAAGGTACTGCTCTAAACATGTTCAGTGGCACAACTTATTTGGCCACTACAGCCTATGAGGTGGGTCCTCCTATGAATCCTCACTTTATAGATGAGGCAACTGAAACACACAAGGATAAAGCCATTGTCCAAGGTCTTTCCACTTCTGAGCCTGAGAGTTCCAAGGGAGGGGGGAAGCATAGGTTTGGGTGGGGCAAATAATCTTTGCAACTTACTATTAAAAAAATGTGCCATTTGAACCTAAGACTTTGTCCTTCTTTTAAGATCACTCCTTAGTATATTAAAAAATAATTACTGGGAAATCATTTAATGTTCATATTTCATGTTTTAATAGAAAAGGCCTAAATGAAAAGGAAAGAAAATGATATCCCTATTTCTCTTTATTGGCCACATTAAAGAAGAGCCGAACTGCTGCTACTCAGTTGTCTCTTCTATAAAATAGGGATAAAAATACCAACTTCTTAAGGTTGCTAGAAGAATTCAATGACAAAAGTACAAACAGTGCCTAACACCACCTGGCACGTAGTAGGTGATTAGTAAGCAGCAGCTGTCGCCATAGTTCCTTCACCCTCCCTGGTTGCTGTGTTTTACTTCACTTTGGGTTGGTTCCGTTCCAAGGCAAACAAGCTCACCTGTTGAGCTGGCAAGATGGCCACCAGCAGGTTCAAGCATGCACCCCATCTCCTCAGCATCTTCCACAGGAAGACAACTAAGAACTACAGCATGGGCTGCAAGAAGGGTCTGAGATTTTACCCTACTTGCAGCCTAACAATTCAGTGTGCCACCAATTCATGGATGCTGGGAAAAGACACAAGATGCCTAGGTCAGAGATGAGGGATAATTTCATTCACAGCAGCAGCCATAGCTAGAGTGTCAGCATTTTTGTGCTGGTTCCCCAGACCCAATTCCCACAGGGCACTACAAAGAAGGCCAGGTAACACCTGTACACACAGGGGATTGCGTTATGGGTGAGGAATCTTCAGCTTTATGAAACGGACTCTTTTATAATGGTCTGGAGAGAACTGTTATCTTTATTACACTGGAGAGCAAGCGTGCCTGTCCTTTGCTCTAGAGGGATAGAGCACTCAGCCTTCCAAAGCATTTGGCTACAAAAACTCCTTGAAAAGATAGTCTGGAGCAAAGGGCATTCAGTGCCTTGTTTGCAAGATGTACAGAAATGTGAGAGACCCATGTAGAATTGTCTCTCAACACAGAACTCCAGAATTGAGTCTCATTGGTTTGTCTTGGGTCAGGAGCTCATTGCTGAATTAAGCACTGTGATCGGGAGGAGGGATTACACGAACTAGCCAGGGCTGAGCCATATCCCCACAAAGGTAACAGTAATACAGCAGCCCACCTTCCGTTTCCACATGTGACAGGTGATGGCAAACATCACTCTGTGGCTACAAATCTGTGAAAATGTCTCCTGACTCATACCAAGTTTCTATTTTGGCCCTATGGACCACAGTATTGTAGTACATTACTGATGTGCATCAACTATAACTAAGTGCAGTGCATTAGTAATAGCAAAAAAAAGTAAAGTTCAAACCAAGTAATATGAGTTGACACCTTGAGGACAGTACTCAATAATTAAGAATTTTTCAAGATAATCTTTCTAAAAATAGTGTTAGATAGTAAGGTAGTTTGAGGAAAATTACATTGCTAAAATGCTGACTTCCTGTTTTAGTGTTTCAAATTATTCCTTCGTAACGTAATAGTTTAGTTGAGTTCTCCCTTTGAAGGTCCAATGGAATAATCCGAGTCACTACATTGCTCACCCTAATACTAAGGTCTATTTTTTGATGCTCTCTTTGAATTCACTAAGGTAACCATCAAACAAAGTGTGGATGACCATATGTCTGGCAAGGATGTTATGAATGGGCTAAAGGCTATGATAGATGTGTTTCCCAAAGTGTATGGAACCTTTGATTATCTCATTTTGTCAACAGGGTTTTGTAAAACAACAAAGAAAAGGCAAATTTGATTATTAAGAAGCATGTTACGAAGTTAAAAAGGTTTCTTTACTATAGGATTTCTCAGTGCCTTTAAAGCATTAACATGTGCTATGAATTTCCACAAGGGAGATATAGAATGCAGAACTCCCCATACTTCTTTTATCTCAGAACCACTCCCCTTTTTCACAGAAAACTTAATAATTCACTGAAACACTGAACAAGATGAACATTAACAATCCTTACCGAATCAGAGCTTTTGTAATTCTATTGCTTTATCCTCCACTGAAGACCTAATAGAAATGTGACCAGTAATTTTTACATTTTGATAGAATTAAGTGCCATTGCGTATGGGGCTAAATTTTCTCCAGTAGATTACACAATTCTTCAACGAATTACTGAAATGTTAGTTGAGCTCCAAGTTCTTTTACTGCACTGGAGCATTTAGGGTTCCAAGATGCCTAACTAAATGTGTCAAAATTAAGCATGATTGTTACAGACCAAGGGAGACAAAATGAAGTCAAAACTATCAGAACAGTGGCATTTTCTTCAGGCTAAAATACCCTTTTTACAGAACAGGCAGTGATAAAACTAGCACTTATGTCAAACCAGGATTAGTATTACCATATTGCAGATACACCGAGGTACTTTTAGCAATTTTGAAAGGCAGTTTCATATTCCCAGCTGTAATAGAGCGCCTGAGAAATCACACCCATCTGGCTAAAACCACTGTAATTATGAGAGTAAAAACAACTAAATATCTTCAACACAGCCCTTTGGCTGTATCGTAATACTGAGACATTAAGTTAATGTGGTCTGCTGCTCTGAAGAAATGTGAATTCTGCCCTTCCATTCTACTTTGAAACAAAAATTGGTAGCAAAAAAATTGAGAAGTAAATGAACCAAGAAAGATTTCCATTTTTTTTTGTAATAGTCTTGCCCCACTGAAAAAGTAGTTAGCTATAGAAAATGAGCAGAGCATAGGCTCTTGGAGACCGAAAGGACCTTGAATAAAAATCCTTTTGATAAAATGCTCACTTTGGAAAAGAGATGCCTCAAAGTGGATAATGTCTTTCTACACTTATTGTTTCACATTCCTTGCCAATCTGAGACTGCTCCAACAATTGCACACACTCTTCCAAGACTTGGAGTTGGGAGCTAGTAAAACAAAGAAGCAGGGACAGAGGAGAATCCATTTTGCTGGTGGTGGCAACAGTGGTGGCAACATCAGGGGCAGCAATGGCAGCCACGGCAGCCACATCCGGGTTCTAGGGCAGAGGTGGATCCATCCACTGTGCAATGCCACTGGTATGGTGACACAAGCGGTGGTATCCATTGTTTACTGGAAGCAGAAGTGTTACATTGAGGTGTGATTTGGGGCAGTTTGGGCTATATCAGCCAATGTCTGAGCTAAGTTCCAGTTTTCCTGGTAATACTTGGTGAGCTACCCAAAAATCAGTTCATTAAAATGTTTGCCATTTAAGCCATCCAGAGTTTGGTTTATTCTTTCAAGAAAAGTCTGGGAGATGGTTGTGTGGGTGGTTCCATCAAGGTGTTCTATACTGATGTACCCATAGGAAGCATATCTTCTTGACAGATTTCAGTAACACCCTTGTCTTTCTTCTTTGCTTTACAAACATCACCCAGTTCTAAGAGTGCCATGCTGTATGCCTTCATATACTGATCATAGGAAAGAAGACTAGAAAGGTCTGTGGGACCAGGCCTGAGAGGGCTGTGAATGTCAGCCATGGGTCCTCAATGACCACTTGGAAGGCCACCTATGTCTCAAAAACACCCACTTTGAGATTCATGAGCGTGACATATAGGTTTCTTTTATTGTGTTAAGCCACAGAGATGTTAGAGTCTATCCGTTACAGCAGCTAGCATTGCCCTAACCATACAAGCAGGTTCCATTGTTTGCAATAGAATTGAAACAGAGGCTGTAACAAATTCAGAACACTGAAGGTAGTTCAGGAAGCTGGATGATAGAAAGCAAAAGGAGCTGTGGCAATAGACCAGACTGGAGATGGAAGCAGAGGTCCGTTGAAGGGCCAAGGCCTCATAGAGTTTGCATTAGCAACTCCACCAACGCCCACCTCCAGAGAGTGTGGTAGGAGAGGCGCGTAATGCCCTCATTGTATCCACAGTGATCGTTTCCTCCTAAACCACTGATTGTATTTCTTGGCCAAATAAATGAATAAGAGAGCCTTGGAGAAGTTGATGTAACTTCAGATGGAAACCCTTGAAATAAACAATGAGTAGGTGACTGTGATCTTGGGAATAAGGATACATTATTGAATGTGAAATTTAAAAAAAACTTCCAAGGAAACTTCTGTGATTTTGTGAGGCAATGACTAAGCTCATAGATAAAAAGTGATGACACAGGGGTCCTTCCACATATTTATGGGAGGGCTTGGAGGAGAGGCTCTAAGAGGGTTTGCTAAACCCAGACACTCCTATAGTTACCCAATTATGAAAATAGAGGAAGAAAGGGCTTAAAATAAGCTAGAATTAGTTGACAGGAACTTAGGAAATCTGATGTAAATCAACACAGACTTATTTCTCTGTGCTCCAGGACACATATAAGCATCGCTAAAGAACAGAAAAGGCTAGTATTCAGCCAAATCAAACCGTGTCGTTTGAGCTGTTACTGCTCTTAAGCCTAGCATACAGGCCTGGAGTTCTGACTTTAGATTACAATAAGTTACTGCATCATCATTTGGCAAAAGCCAGTACCTTGTCCTTGTCTGTTTCAAAATAAGCCAAATTTCAGTGGTAATTTACCAGTCAGGAATGAAATGGAGGAAACTAGTAAATGATGGCAAAATAAAGGGCAAATACAAAGGGAGATATGGAAGACTTTTTGCACAGGGTGAGCGGGTACTCTGCTAAAGTGGGGAAATTCTATTTAAAGAGATTATTTGTAAAATACTAGGTAGCAATGTCCTTCCTGTTCCCAGAATTAGGGACTTCCCAGATGGACCCACTAGGATATTTTGATCTGCCTTGACTACTATAACTGTGTCATTGCATCCTCTCTTTCATCATGGGCGGCATCCACCCTCAGTAGTTCACTCACTGGTTTTCTTCCAGCACATTTGGAAAACCCCCGTGTCCGGGTTGAACCATCAAGTCAAGACTACCTTTTGTGAACCCCTCACAAATGTTTTCCATTGACCAGTGTTCACTGAAAATTATACCACTGTCCAAGTCCCTTGAGAAAAGAGGCATTAGGCATTCTGGTGACAATGGCAACCATCCCCAAGGTGCTGAGACAACCCTATTACGTGCCCTTTGTGACAGTTCACGCTTGCACCAGGGGCAGCCACACTCACCAAGAGCCACTGCAAGGATTATCTCAGCAGACTTGCCTTTTATGTAGAAGTGTGACTGATTATGTCTACCCTCATATCTCCTCCGGCAACAAAAAGTCTGACATGTATGTCAGGGAAAAGGTCCTATCTAGTTGGTGACCTGTTTAAGAAGTATAATTGGGACAATTGCTTTGGAAAATTTAAATGAAAAGTATCAGTGTATGGATTACATTCACCCTTTTAAGGTTCAAGTCCTCATTTTTTAAAATCTGAAATCCTCATCTCCCACTTCACCCCAGCACCCTCTCTCCAGGTGACTGGTGTCACTTGTCAATTGGTGGCCTTTGCTGGTCGCAGTAATGGTACTAAAAGTCGGTTGCTTGCTGCCAGAAGCAACTTCCGTGTCTTGTCCACACGCTCTCTCCCCCATCCAGATGTTCATAATTCAATGTCACGTTTACTTGGTCGCCTGACATCAGCACTTGCCCTCATAGAAGTCATCTGAAGCCCCTTAGCTGGAGATAGAAAAATCATTTTAGAATTAAACTTCTTCCTAATCTGTTCCTCAGCATCTCACTCCTTTTGACAATTCTATGGGGCTGCACAGGTTTCTAAGAGTTTCCTATAAATCATTTCACTTGTTCCTCTCTACAATCTGTAAGCAGGTACAGCAGATTTTACTTGTGAGGAAAATGAGATATCCAGGGGCCCAGTAACTTGGCCAGGGGCACACAGATGGAAGGTGAGAGAGAAGGGACTCAGACCCAGACCTCAAGTGACCTGCCCCAGTGCTCTGCCACTCATTCCCCTGCTTGTTTACCCATGACCTTCCATAAGGAACCACTCTGGTGGCTCCTGATCATTTGTCCGAACTTTCTTGGGCTTGCTGTCTTTGAGATTGATGTCCCCTTGCTTCTACCTGTCTCATCTCTGACTATTATGTACAAGTGTGTAGCAAAGGCTATCAGAGCTTTGCCTACACCCCTTGGAATTTATATTTCCTATGCATGCTGACCTGATGATTCCCAACGAAAAGTACATATGACTCTGCCTGGGGGCTTTCTTGGACTCCTGGTGCCCTCTCAGCCTGTGTGTAGGTACCTAACATCACAACACACACACCAATGGCTGACAGAAATTGGTAAATCCATTCCTCAGCTCCCTTATCTCTTTCGTAGACTAGGAAGCACATTCTGCAGTGTCTCCCATTGCTTTCCAGATGGATTGAGTCTGCTGCTCACAGCAGCATGCTTCTCAGTAATTCCTCCTTTATTGGCTTCTTTTCCTTCACGGTCTCTGTTCCTACTTCCCTGCCAGTGCTGTCTGGGATCACCCCCACATCGACTGCTTGCACTCAAATCCTTGCCTCAGGCAATGCAAGCTGAGACATCCATGTGTTGTCCCCTCAGTTTGACTCCCTGGTTGGGATTCCCAGCCTTTGGTATGAAGGAGCAGTTCTACTCAAAAACATTTGCTTGGTCTCAAACATCTGCTTCCCCCTTGACTAGCAACTTCCAGGTTGATTCTAAGTCCAGCCATTCCCATGCCCTTCTCATATCCTGTATACGGATGCTCTAAATACATCTCCTGTGCCAGGCCAATACTGGCTCACACGTCCATCACCAATACCAGAGCGCCACAAATTAGTTGGAGTTCGCCTGGATGGATGGATGTTGTGGCCTACATTAGATGAGGGTGTATTCTAGGTAGAGGGGGGACAGCATGAACAGAAGGCAGAGATGCACGTGTGAAAGTAGGCATGGCAGGGGATTCTGTGTGTCTGGAGAGTTCTGTATGTCTAAGGAGAAGAGAAGGCAGGTCATGACAATGAGGGGAGCTAAGATTGTGTCTAGAAGGACCAAGCATGCCCTGTGAAAAAGTTTAAATTTTATCCTGAAGTCAGCCAGTCAGCCCTGAAAGATTGCAAGCAGGACGGTGCCAAGTTTAGATTCATATTAAGAAAAATTATTCTGAAGGCTCTGTGGAGAGTAGATTGAAGAAAAATCTTATCTTAAATCAAATTGTGGATGTGAAAGCACAGTATAAACTGTGAAGGTGATTTGCAAGTGAAATATTGTGAGTCCTGAAGCACATTACCCTAGAAGTCCTTATATATACAATTTACTACCCTCTTCTATTCCTTTCTCCAACCCAGTCTGGGACCCCTGTTGGCAGGAGGCAGCGGTGTATTTATTCCAGCAACATGTATTCAGTACCTGCTATATTCCAGGTACTGGGATGCTGTTGGAATGAAAAATGCACAGCCCTTCCCCTGGTCAAACTCACCGTGCAACCCCCGGAATTATCCCCCTATTTCACCACAAGCCTAATTGCAGGATTTTGTAGTAACCATTTCAAAGGCTCTGATTACACCGATGGAAACAGGTTTGAGACCAAGAAGGGACAGAAGGTGGGCCCTATACCAACTGGGAAGAATATATATGACTATGACAAATGACAAGAAATGGAGAAAAGAAACAGAGGAAATGGTATGGCTGAATGTGGGCAGACTGTACAAATACTACAGACCGTGTCTCATCTGGTTCCCACAGCTACCCCGACAGTGAGCACTGTTGTCTCAGGTACAGAGCACGCATCTGGGAGGTGACAGAGCTGGAATTTGAACCCGGAGCAGTCCACCACCAAAGTGCATTCCGGTAACCAGGACCGCTAATTCACCTGGGTGGGGAAAGGCCAGATGGGAATGTGAGAAGAAAGAAGGGCTGATCAGAAAAGCTGAAGCAAGAGGAATCTTGGGGCAGTCAACTCCAGGGAAGAAGCTTGGGGCAAGGATGGGTACACACTGCCACAGACTACCTTTTATGTGAAGACGACAACGTACACAACTGTGAGTTACCCAACTATCATCCTGCAAAACACCGAAATTCCTAAGACAACACACAATGCTGGTGCTTATTACTTCTTACCAAAATCATTATTATTCCTTTAATTTTGCTATACATTCTAGGTTATTAATCTTATATTTCCTAATAAATTATTGAAAAGTGAACATATGCAAATCAGATTTGCATGGTTTTACATTAACAACAGTTGAGGTTTTATCATTAATGTACTTATGTTTCTTTTTCTTCTATAATAAAACATAATGCAGCTGAACCTAAATGAGACATATTTAAAAATTCAGTGACAGTTTTCCCAACAGTATGAATAACTAAATGATGCATTGCATTGAATGAAACAAGAGCATTTGGTAACTTAATAATATGAAAAATAAGTTATTTTTTCCATGGATGATACTAATTTTCTAAATATAACACAATGGTCTTGCATTGTAATATTCTATATAATAGTTATTTTATAGCTAATATTAATTCTCTAAATATGACTCAATAGCTTTCTGTTTCAATATTCCTGGTAACGGTTGGTTTATGTCAGAGAGAGAAAGGTTATTATTTGATATCATCTCTGCATTATCTTTTTACATACTATTTTTGATTAAATATTCCCTTCCAATATCAGGACTGACCTTTTACAGAAATCTCTACACCAGAGCAGAAATTGATCTCATAAGGCAAAGGGATATTAAATAGCAGAGCTTGTCAGGGATGTACTATTACATTCAGGCCTAGCATTTTGCTGCTTGTGGGTGTTGCTACCTTCCTAAAGTTATAATTATCATTCAAATGTGAACTTATTAAGGCCACTGATCAGAGACACAAGTCAGCAGGTCAAACCTAAACATACAAGGTTAGACAATTAATCTCATGAACTCATCCTAGAAAAAGTGCTACACACCTCATTGCTGAGTATCACTACCATTACCTCTGACGTACTCCCCTTGGGAAGCTGTACACTGATGCCAGCACCTAGTCTACCCTTCAGAGCAATTTTGGAACTCTTTTTCTGGAATGGCCATCAGAGGTGTCATCATACCTTGCCAATGTTGTGACACCTTACCAAGCTGTTTGTACAGTGCTGCCAGTGTAAGGGCATGGTGGCAAGTTTGCGAACTTAATTGTCAAATTTGGGGGACAACGACAGCTCTGATGGCCATTCCAGAAAAAGAGTTCCAAAATTGCTTTGAAGGGTGGACTAGGCACTGGCGTCGGTGCACAGCTTCCCAAGGGGAGTCCTTCGAAGGGGACTGTCGTGATAATCAGCAATGAGATATGTAGCACTTTTTCTAGGATGAGTTTGTGAAATTAATTGTCCAACCTCATATATCAATAATCATCTTGGCACACTCCTCCTTAAATTACATCTACAAAAGGTGAAAAAATCAGTAGGAGAGCTTCAAACTTAATCTTTGGCTACACATTCTTAATACCCCCTCCTACCCTCACCCTAAATGGATTTGCTTAAAAAACAATCTAGGAATGGAAGTGGACTTGGCGCTACGTGTTGTCTCTGGGCCTTTTTCTCCTCTATCAGTCTTTGCAGGCCCCCTTTTCCTGTGTATTCCCCCAGGCGTTAGAATGTTTGCATTGGCTCATTCCATTTTTTGCTTGCAATAGGGTGATAGAGAGGTAGAATGACTAATTTCAGAAGGGATAAGAAGACTGTGGTGCAAAATGTAGAAAATGAGGATATTTATAACTTTTCTGAAGGAGACCATCTGAAAAAATAAATTTAGACCTTGTATTGTAAATATTTTTTAGCTAAAATTCAAGAATATTTTCTATAACCTCCAGAGTGACAAGAGGAAAGGACAATCTTGATAAAAGATTCTTTTTTAAAATAAGTTAGCATTGGCACAGAGCAACATGGATGGCTCCTAGAAATGTGGTGCTTAATGAAAAAAGAAAAACGAAAGAAAAGAAGCATTGCATAACACAATAACGTGTGCATACATTGCACATTTTGTATGAAAATATACAAAAAAGGTACCCTTTAAAAACATTAGAATAGTTGCCTGGCAGGGCAGGGAGGAGATAGAACAAGAGAGAAATAGGGAGATACAAGTACTAAATAAACAAACAAAATAAAAAGAAGCCCTGCATAGATCAACGGTATTAATAATAATCAACCAGAAACTAAGAGTCTATAATTAACTCAGCTCTGCACTTGAGGTCTTAACTGGTGTGACGAGTGGAGGAAAAGGAGAACAGACATCATGAAATACTATCTAACATGTTACTTCTCCTCCTTGCTATCTAAGATTATAAATCCAGGGGCCATATCACTATTCTTTTTAAAAATTTATTAATAGCACACAAAAATTATTTTCAAAGAGGACTACAATAAACTCTTAATTATTTTGACAAAAAAGTTAGTATGGAGGAGAAAGAAACTATACATTCTTTGTTATGGGAATTAAGCCTTGTGTTGGTCATCTATGTAATAGTGATGCTTTGATTCTTCAAATGAGCCCAGTCATCTTTGAACCCTCGAGTGACTAAAGTCAGAAGGTCAGTCAAATCTTGCTCTGAATTGCAAATAAAGTATTCTTTTTCCCACCTTACCCCCATGTCCACCTTATATTTTCTATCACCTGGTAACTAACAACTAATATTCGTAAATAAGAGATTGTCCAGATCAATTTATAGGTTACTAAGCATTTCTTGAGCTACTGATATGCTCAGAGCTCTGAAGGGTGATGTGAAATCTCACTAATCAAAGCTACCCTGTGGCATTTACTGGGTACCTGTTAGAAGTGCAGAGTCTCAGGCCCCTCCCCAGATGTTTTGGATCAGAATCTACACTTTGAGAAGGTCCCCAGGGAATCACTAAGCACATTAAAGTCTGAGAAGCTCTGATATGAAAGACTGAGGACAAATAGTTCTCACATGGATCCTTTAGGGAGGGGATTTGGGGGGCTCAGAGAGAGACCCCAAAATTCACCCATTAGCAGACAAATATATTTACTAGGGGTTATAGCATTTCACTCCACAATCAGAGATAAGTTTAAAGAAAAGATGACTCCTGGGAAAGGGAAGGAACTGACTAAATTCACACATGGACCTGCTTGTTCTGACTCCACAGCTTGAGATTTTTCCCATCTCCTTGGCTTGTCTTGCCGCAGAAGGCAAGAAAGACGCATGCTGGGCACACAGAGACACCTGCAGTGCCTGAGCATTAGGTCCCAGGGGGTGAACCTGAGATGGCTACATTGTCTACCTGGCCAGCTCACACTCCATTCCCTTTTGAATCACATACCCCAAAACAGCAACCTAGTACAAATAGAATGTAAAATACTACTTCCTAGAGCTAGGATTTCTCAAGTCAATCCAGAATCTATCCTCTAATATATACACACATTCTCAACAGGATTGAGCATGCCTGCTAAGAGGACAGGCTCTGGGTTCAACTGCCAGCTCCATCATTTACTGTGTGGCCTTAGACAAATGATTTAATTGCTCAAAGCCTTGCTTTCCACATTTGTAAACCCAGCCATAATAGCTTCTATCTCATGAACTGATTGTAAGGGTTAAACAGGTTAATACAAGTAAAACATTTCTAGTAATGCCTGACACATAGTATAAGAACTCAATAAGTACTAGTTACTATTGCTGTCGTCGTTATTATAATTGCTATTTTTATTGCTATTATTACTAAAGATCTGCTTCTGGTTTGAGATTAATTAGCTCTCCCTGAGTAGGGTTAAACCAGTTCTATATGCACAGCATCTCCGGCTGCTTTTCACCCAGTCCGTAATTCTGCATCGTATCAGGACATGGATTTTTGTAAGTCACTGTGACACACAGGACAGCAATCTAATTGTAGAGTGTTGATGCCGGAACACCCCTAATCCGCCTGAACACTAACAATCAAGGGACTCAATGGGCTTGATTGAGTGACTCCACACTATTAGTTAGCCAACCCCTCTTGCTCCAAGTACCCATAAACCACCCAATTTAATAATTTATCCTAGAATTTCGAGTGAATTCAATTTCCAGTTTGAGGTTAGTGTTTGGGGAAATTTAGACATTTTCCCTTTTTCAGTCTTTGAGCTCTCATCTTCCCCGCAATTCTTCAGAATTACCAGTAGTGGTTCAGCAATTTCACTGCATTTATCTAAATTTGCTCAGATCGTCAGTTTCTGTGTCAGGAGACATAAATCCATTTATATTAGCTGGTGGCTCTCTTATGATCTCCTCACTTATCTCTGTCTTCAATTCCTTTTTTAAAAAATGTGTTCTGACCTTCCTGCATTCTCTCTATTGCCTACTGACACGGCCCCATCAGACCTAAGCAGTCAGGCTAATCCCACCTGTATTCTTCATGAGCCCAGGATAAATTGAAAAACTAACCCCGAAAAGTTAGTTTCTTTGGTCTAACCTTGAGTCAGTCAGCATTTAAATAGTTTTACAAGTTTGTGTTTGTTCTTTTGTGAAGGATGTTGGATGGGACTTTGAGCCTAAAGCTGAGGACAGAGAAGTAATAAGTAGCTCCACATTCTAAAGACAGCTATTGAGACCATTCACCCCACAGAACGGGCCCCACACCTGTCAATCATCACACCTTGGGTCAAGGGGAGGCATGATTCGCTCCAATCTTTATAAGTTGACTACTGGGGAAGGAGTCATAGCAGTTATGGGGTACTCAGTCATCATGTGGGACCAGAGTGGTAAGTAGGGTGCTCCATCACTTCCGCATGGAGAAGGGATAGGCTGCTTCCTTTTCCACACCCCTGGCAAGGTGAGGGGGGGTGCCTGCAAGAAGCATGGGCTGCAAAACCACAAAGACATAACACCTCACACAGGATGGCTATAATAAGGACAGACAACAAGTGTTGGAGAGGATGTGGAGAAATTGGAACCCTCAGACACTACTGGTGGGAATGTAAAATGACACAGCCACTTTGAAAAACAGTTTGACAGTTCCTCAAAAGGTTACACATACTATCATCCCATGACCCAGCCATTCTACTCCAACAGAATTGAAAATATATATCCACACATAAATTTCCTTGAGCTGGGAGGAGGGGACAGTGAGGGAGGTTGGGGGGATGATGGAAAGCAGTGCAGGGGTTTTGTTAGGGTGATGAAAATATTCTAAAATTGATTGTGATGATCATTGTGTGTGTGTGTGTGTGTGTGTGTGTGTGTGTGTGAATATATTTAAAGCCATTGAATGGTTCACTTTAAATGGGTGAAGTGTATTACATCTCAATAGCTATTGCCCAAAGGAGCGTGGGAGGGGGAAGAGAAGCAGCGTGGACTGCCCCCACTTCTCTAGCTGGATACTTGCTGAGGGGCAAAGTCTGCAGGCCCACCCTAGTGCACACATTAGAGCATGGGGAGGGAGGGTTGGGGAGTTTGGAGGCTATGTAAACATGCAAAATGGTGTAAGCTTCTAGCCGAGAGGTATGGAACAGGGTAGGGCAAGTGGATGCTGGAACAGTCCACCCCAGAATAACAGCGAAGAGGGCTGGCAGTAGCAGTGCTCACATCGCACAGTTGGGCAAGGCGAAAATGAATACATGTCCCAAAGGCCAAGGAGGCTGAGAAAGACAGGCTGCCCACTAGACAAAGGGACCCTCAGCAGCAAGAGGCTTGAGGCACCCACCCAGTGGGAGTAGCTGAGAGAGAGGAAAGAAAAAGGGGCTGAGCCAGATCTTCTCCATCAGGGGCCTGTATACTGGGGAGGTCCTGCAGGGTTCTCTAAGACAGTACTTGTCAGCCTTGACCACATCCCCATGGATCATCTGGACATTATTTAAAATGCAGGTTCTGATTCAGTGAGTCTATGATGGGGCTCTGCATTTTGAACAAGAATCCAATTCAGATTCTGTTCATACATGAACTCACGTGGAGTGGCAAAGTTCTAAATCACTAGTT
>PVJL010008100.1:20661-70233 GCA_004026885.1 Lyroderma lyra | reverse complement strand
GATTGCTGGGTCAAATGGTAGCTCCATTCCCAATTTTCTGAGGAAACTCCACACTGCCTTCCACAGTGGTTGTACCAGTTTGCACTCCCACCAGCAGTGTACCAGAGTTCCTTTTTCTCCACATCCTCTCCAGCACTTGTTATTCCTTGTCTTGTTGATAATAGCCATTCTCACAGGTGTGAGGTGGTATCTCATTGTGTTTTGATTTGCATTTCCTTGATAGCTAATGAGGATGAGCACTTTTTCATATGCCTGCTGGCCATTTGTATCTTCGTGGGAGAAGTGTCCGTTTAGTTCTTCTGCCCACTTTTCAATTGAGTTGTTTGTTTTTTTGTTGTTAAGTCTTATTAGTTCTTTATATATTTTAGATATTAGACTCTTATCTGATGCGTTATTTGCAAATATTTTCTCCCATTCAGTTGGCTGTCTCTTTGCCTTGTTGATGGTTGCTTTTGCTGTGCAGAAGCTTTTTAGTTTGATATAGTCCCATTCATTTATTTTTGCTTTTACTTCCCTTGCCTTTGAGGACAGGTTCATGAAGTCTTCCTTGAGTCCTAGGTCTATAAGTTTAGTACCAATGACTTCTTCTGTACAGTTTATTGTTGCAGGACTTATATGAAGGTCTTTAATCCATTTTGAGTTAATTTTTGTATGTGGAGAGAGTTCACAGCTCAGGTTCATTCTTTTGCTTATGTTTTTCCAGTTTTCCCAGCACCACCAACTAAAGAGGCTGTCTTTTCCCCATTGTATGTTTTTTGCTTCATCGAAAATTATTTGTCCATAAATTTGTGGGTTTATTTCTGGGTTTTCAGTTCTGTTCCATTGGTCTGTATTTCTGTTTTTCTGCTAATACCAAGCTATTTTGACTATTGATGCTTTGTAATATAAATAGAAGTCAGGAAGTGTAATTCCACTCACCTTATTCTTTTTATGTAGTATTGCTTTGGCAATTCCAGGTCTTTCATGGTTCCATATAAATCTAATAATTCTTTTATCTATTTCACGAAAGTATGATTGTGAGATTTTGATGGGTATTGCATTAAATCTGTAGATTGCTTTGGGCAGAATGGCCACTTTAACAATGTTAAGTCTTCCTATCCATGAACAAGGCATATTTTTCCACCTCTTAAAGTCTGTTCCAATTTCTTTCAAAAGTGTCTTATAGTTTTTTGTGTATAAGTCTGTCACGTTCTTTGTTAAGTTAATTCCCAGGTATTTCCTTCTTTTTGTAGTGATAGCAAAAGGAATTAATTCCCTCATTTCTTGTTCTGAGGATTCGTTGTTTATATAAAGGAATGCTGTTGATTTTTGTACATTGATTCTGTATCCTGCAATTTTACTATGTTCGTTAATTGTTCCTAATAGTTTCCTGGTGGAATCTTTGGAATTTTTATATAAAGGATCATGTCATCGGCAAATAGTGACAATTTGACCTCTTCTTTCCCAATTTGGATACTTTTTATTCCTTTCTCTTGCCTGATTGCTGTGGCTAGAACTTCCAGTACTATATTAAATAACAGTGGTGATGGGGGAATCCCTGTCTTGTTCCTGATTTTAGGGGAGATAGGTTTCAGCTTTTCAGTATGATGTTAGCCGAGGGTCTGTTATATATGGCCTTTTATGATGTTGAGATACTTTCCTTCTATACATATTTTATTTAGTGTTTTGATCATAAATGGATGTTGTACCTTGTTGAAAACCTTTTCTGCATCAATTGAAATGACCATATGGTCTTTATCCTTGATTTTGTTCATGTGGTGTATCACATTGTTTGATTTTCATATGTTGAACCATCCTTCTGCTCCCGGGATGAATCCCACTTAATCATGATGTATGATCTTTCTGATGCATTGTTGTATTCTGTTTTCTAATATTTTGTTTAGAATTTTTGCATCTGTGTTCATCAGAGATATTGGTCTATGGTTTTTTTTCTTTGTGTTGTCTTTGCCAGGCTTTGGTATTAGGGTAATGTTGGCCTCATAGAATGAGTTAAGAAGTATTGTTCCTCGTCAATATTTTGGAAGAGTCTGAGGAGGATAGATGTTAATTCTTCTTCGAATGCTTGGTAAAACTCATTGGTGAGACCATCTGGTCAAGGGCTTTTGCCTTTAGGGAGATTATGGATAGTTGTTTTAATCTCTTCACTATCAATTGGTCTATTTAGATTATCCAGTTCTTCTTGGTTCAGTTTAGGTAGGCTGTAAGTTTCTAGAAACTTGTTCATTTCTTCTAGGTTGTTAAATTTAGAGGCATAAAGTTCTTCATAATATTTTCTTATAATCCTTTGTATTTCTGTGGTATCAGTGGTAATTTCTCACCTCTCATTTCCAATTTTGGATATTTGTGTCCTTTCCTTTTGTCCTTTGATTAGTCTCACCATGGGTTTGTCAATTTTGTTGACTTTCTCAAAGAACCAGCTCTTCGTAATATTAATTTTTTCTATTGTCTTTCTGTTCTCTCATTGGTTTAGCTCTGCTTTAATTTTTATTATTTCTTTCCTTCTGCTGACTTCGGGTTTTGTCTGCTCTTCTTTTTCTTGTACTTTAAGATGGGATGCTAAGATGTTTAGTTGTGTTTTTTTTTTTGTTTCTTATGATAGGCCTGCAATGATATAAATTTCCCTCTTATTACCGCTTTCGCTGTGTCTCAATAATTCTGATATGTTGTATTTTCATTGTCATTAGTTTCTATATATTTTTTTAATCTCATCTTTTATTTGTTCTTTTATCCAGTCCTTTTTTAATAAGCTGTTGTTTAATCTCCATGCATATGTGGCTTTTTCTTCTTTTCTTTTACAGTTGATCTCCAATTTCAAAGCTTTGTGGTCGGAGAATACACTTGGTATGATTTCAATCTTCTTGAATTTGCTGAGGCTACTTTTGTGTCCCAGCATGTGGTCTAGTCTTGAAAATGTTCCATGCGCACTAGAAAAGAAGGTGTAGTCTCTTTTTGCTGGATAAAGTGTCCTGTAAATGTTAATTATGTCCAATTGTTGTAATGTGTCATTTAGAGCTGTTATTTCCTTATTTATTTTCTGTTTGGATGATCTGTCCATAGCTGTTAGCGGGGTGTTTAAGTCTCCCACTATGATTGTGTATTCATCAGTTTCTCCTTTCAAGTCTGTTAGTAGTTTCTTTGTGTATTTTGGTGCATCCTGGTGGGGAACATATATGTTGATTAGTGTCAAGTCTTCTTGTTCTTGCATTTTGCCTTTTATCATTATGTAATGCCCATTCTTGTCTTTTAGTATCTTTTCTAACCTGAGGTTTATTTCATTAGATATCGTATGGCAACACCTGCTTGGAGTATTGTATCCCATCCTTTCACTCTGAGTCTGTGTTTGTCCTTACAGCTAAGGTGTGTTACTTGGACACAGCATATGGATGCATTCTGTTTTTTGATCCAGTCTGCTACTCTGTGTCTTTTTATTGGTGAGTTCAGTGCATTAACATTTAGAGTGATGATCGATATGTGAGGATTTCCTGTGGCCATTACTTATTTCTTTCTTTGTTTTTGTTTATTTGTTTGTCTGTTTGTTTTTGTTTCTTTCTTGTTGCCCCAACTTTGTTCCATTTTTCCTGATGTTTTGTTTCAGGCTGAAGAGCTTCCTTCAGTATTTCTTGGAGTGCTGGCCTCGTGCTGGCAAATTCCCTCAGCTTCTGTTTGTCTGAGAAGATCTTTATTCCACCTTCATACCTGCAAGATAATTTTGTTGTATAATTTATTCTTGGCTGGAAGTTTCTCTCTTTTAAATTTTTGAATATTGGATTCCACTCTCTCCTGGCTTGTAGAGTTTCTGCTGAGAAATCTGATGCCAGCCTGATGGGTTTTCCTCTAAAGGTTATAGTTCTTTTTTCCCTGGCTGCCTTGAGAATTGTCTCTTTGTATTTAGTTTTGGACATCTTTAGTACCATGTGTCTTGGAGAAGATCTGTTGGGGTCCAGGTATCTGGGGGACCTGTTTCCTTCTTGAACTTGGGGTTCCAGATCTTTCCATAGGTTTGGAAAGTTCTCATCTACGATTTGTTTGAGTATGCTCTCTATAGATTGCTCTGCCCCCTCTTCTGTTTTTATTATCCTGATGTTGTTTTGTCTCATGGAGTTGGATAGTTCTTGCAGAGTTCTTTGATGCCTTTTGGTTCAATATTCCCTCTCTTCCTCTTTCTGAGCTGTTTCCATGTTCTGATCTTCAATATCATTAATTCTTTCCTCCATCTGGTTGGTCCTGTTTCCTATTGCAGTTATTTTATTTCTCACTTCTTTCATTGTATTATTTATTTCTCGTATTTCCATCTCAATGTTTCTTATGTTTTGAATTTCTTTGTTAAATTGTTCTTTTTGTTCACAGAGTTCCTTTTTTATGTCGTTTATATCCTTTTTTATATTATTTATATCAGCTATGCTGTTCTGCCAATAGGTTTTCATTTCTCTCACAGCCTTTAGAATGGCTGCTTTAAATTCTCCGTCACTTAAATGAGACCCTTCCATTTGTAACAAGCTGTCTTCTGGGTAAATTTCCTGTTCTTTCTGAGGAGTTTTAGTTTTTACAGAGTTCATCCTGTCCACTGGGTTCTTCCTCTTTGACATGAGGACTTTATGTTCAGTGCCCAGATTATTGCTTTTGTGGTGTCTTGCTGTAGGGCAGACACTAGGTGGCACTGGGGGGTCAAGTTTTGGGGGAGAGGGAGCTGTTTGTTTCTTGTTTCTGATCTCCTGCTGCCTTTGGAGGCTATGTGCCTACATCCTGGGGAGAGGCCAACAAAAGGCGTTCCAAGGGCGGCTCTTTCTTCTTCCCTTTGCTGGGAAAGCTGTTCTCAGGGTTGTTTCTGCTGGCTCAGGTGAATGCTATCGAATCAGTCCTTCTTCCTAGCCCTGATTCAGCCTCTGGCTGTCTATGGGCTCACACTGCACTTAAGAACCCTGGGGTGCATGAGGAAATGCCCACTCCATAAGTCCAAAGCTGTGGGCCTGGCCTGAGACAGCGGGTTCACCTTTGCAGCGGGCTAGGAACAGGAACTGCAGCCCTGTGTAGGTCTCCAGGGGGCTTAGAGCTGGGGTGTCATCTTTGTAGTTCAGAGTCCTCACTCAACCTTTCTACCACTGAAAAGTTCCAGAGGCTGGCTCCCAAACTCCGAACCCAGCATGTAGCTCCAAATTCCAGCTCCCACATGGCCTCTCCCCTTCCCCTTACTGCGCCACTCCGAATAGTCAGCAGTGATTGTGTTCTGTCTCTGCTCCCTTCCCTCTCCCCCACTCGCCCCCTTCTCGCCAACCTTCAGGTGTTTACTTGTGATTTGTGGATTTCTGAGCAGCCGTTTTATCACTCAGGGTCCTCTTTCTTGGCTCCTGGATGGCCGTTCAATTGTGTTTTCTGGAAGAGGCTTTTGGGACCTCCTCTCCAGTCGCCATCTTGCCTTCTTCTCAGCGAGGCAATTTTTACTTCTGCAGAAGGGTGCTCAGTCGCAGGCTCAGACAAAAGCTGCAAGCACACTGAGTGGAAAGTTACACACCTTTTTATCACTAACATAAGCTTAATTAAACCTGTGTCTTATCCTGTTGGCTAGGGCTTCAGACTTCACACTTTTAACCTCACCTTATTGACTAATTTATATATTTTTATAACATTTCATGAAGGGGAAGGTGTAAGGGAGAGGAGACAAAGAAATTCCAAGGCAAGCCATGTGACCTTTATGTAAACAGGATGAGCTGGGGGAGAGGATAGGGACCTGCTCTGAGGTAGATTCCTAAGTGGGTTTCTAAGTAGGAAGGTTATGTCCTTGTTTGGAAGAAGACTTACATTCCTACAGGTGTCAAATGTAAATGGTGAGGCAGACTGCTTGTGTTGGGTGGGCATTTGTGTGTTATATTTTCTGCTCAGTTTTGCTGTAAACCTAAAGCTGTTATTAAAAATGAATAAATTTCTCATTCTGAAAAGATGGAATATACATACTTTTCCCTATTTTTCCTTATAAGTACAACTAAATCCCAGAATATTATGTAAAAAGAAACATAATTAGATTCTGAAAAATGGAGAGAAGGAAAACCAACCCAAGAATTTGGAATTTGAGGAATGATATGGTGTTGAGAACTCTGGAGTTTCTTTGTGCCTCATATACTCCATATTTGGAGCTAAAGAAGCCAGGAACTCAGAGATATCAATAGGCACAGAGAAAAAGAATAAGCCCCAACTAAGTCCTGTTCTTTCTATCCAAAGGATCATGAATGTGGCAGCCTAGAAAAACAGAAGCTTTTAAATAGTAACTTTCCTATTCCAGCCAAATATAACAGAAATAACTGCCACCCTATTCCCACTCATTACTACCAAAGGCCAATTGATAGCCAGGCTTTACAACCATGTGAGGCTATATAAGGAGGCACCTCTATACCCCTGCTGGATTGTTACCAGATATAGAGCCTGGACTTTCATCCACAGGGGTGATAACATGTCTTTCTCTTGTGGTGTCTCCTAAGGCCTTCTACCCATATCCAGTAGTGATAAGGATCCCATCCTCCTCTCTGCTGATATATTATCAGAAGAAGCTGAGCAGTCGGTCAGAATTTTCACTATCACTCAGTGATAAAGAAGCCATCATATCACCATATACATGAAAACCAAATGGAGAACTGGAACTACCAGCAGTAATGAGAAGTTTCTCCACTGGGTGTCAACATAGACCAGGTGGGGAATCTGAACTTCTACTTCTATCTGGCAGTGATGAGACAGTGCTCTTCCTTTTCCTGTCAAAACACAGTCATGAAAAAACAAAAACAAAAATGGAAGTTTTAAGTAACATCCAGAGTTTTATAACACAATATGAAAATGGGCAAGTCTCAATAAAAATCAGTTGTCATATTAAGAACCAGGAAAATATTAAATAAAAAAAAAGAGCAATCAATTGATGTTAACACTGAGATTGTTGCAGAAGGCTCTACCTTCCTAATGTTGCAGAAGGCTCCACCTGTTCACCTGTCAGAAAGATCAAGCTGCATTTGCAGCACGGACAAGTTCAGATTGTTTATTTTACACCAGTGGGCTCAGAGGAGTTGCCTCAAGAGTCTGAGCACTGAACAAAGGAAGAGTTGGGAAATTTATAGCATAGCATTTACATAATAATCATCAATTTCCTAACTCACAGGCAAGGGTTGGCAGAAACAGGAGTTCAGGGAGAAGAAGAACCAGGAAGTGACTCTGGCATGGAGGGGGATCCTGAACTAGGCTACCGGCCATATTGGGAGGCAACATTTCTCTACAAGATGATAGAGATGTCAGAATTATTAGACAAAAATTTTTTTAAATGCCATGAAGAAATGCTTCAATGGGCATTACAAACATGCTTGAAATAATTTTTTAATAGAATGCTTCAGTAACAAATACAATGTCATAATTAAGAAATAGAAGACATGAAAAAGAACCAAATGGAGATAGTAAAACTAAAAAGGACAGTGACTGAAATCAGTATCTCAGCGGATGAGCTCAACTGCAAAAGGGAGGGTACTGAGGAAATACTTAATTGAACTGGAAGAGAAATCAAAGTAAGTGACCAAATCTGATAGAGGAAAAAATACAGGTTAAAAAAGGAAACAGGAGAGAGAAGAGAAGATGGCGACTGGACAGGAGGTCCCTAAAGCCTCTCCCAGAAAACACAATTCAACGGCCATCCAGGAGCCAAGAAAGAGGACCCTGAGTGACAAAACGGCTGTTGAGAAATCCACAAATCGCAAGTAAACACCTGAAGGTTGGGAAGAAGGGGTCGAGTTGGGGAGTGGGAAAGGAGCAGAGACTACAACAGGATCCGAGCTGCGCAGTTTGGGGGATTGGAGAGACCACGCGGTAGCCAGGCTTTGGAACTTTAGAGCGGTAGAAGGGCTGAGCGAGGACTCTGAACTGCAGAGATGACACCCCAGCTCTAAGCCCCCTGGAGACCTACACAGGGCTTCAGTTCTTGTTCCCAGCATGCTGCAAAGGCGAACCCGCTGTCTCAGGCCAGGCCCACAGATTTGGACTTATGGAGTGTGCACTTCCTCGTGCACCCCAGGGTTCTGAAGGCAGTGTGAGCCCGTAGACAGCCAGGTACTGAATCAGGGCTGGGAAGAAAGAATGATTTGATAGCATTCACCCCAGCCAACAGACACAAGCCTTCAAACAGCTTCACCAGCAAAGGGCAGAAGAAAGAGCCGCCCTTGGAACACATTTTGTTGGCCTCTCCCCAGGATATATGCGCATAGCCTCCAAATGCAGTAGGAGATCAGAAACAAGAAACAAACAGCCCCCTCTCCCCCAAAACTTGACCCCTAGTGCCACCTAGAGTCTGCCCTACAGCAAGACACCACAGAAGCAATAATCTGGGCACTGAACATAAAGCTCTCATGTCAAAGAGGAAGAACCCAGTGGACGGGATGAATTCCTTAAAAACTAAAACTCCTCAGAAAGAACAGGAAATTTACCCAGAAGACAGCTTGTTACAACTGGAAGGGTTACATTTAAGTGATGGAGAATTTAAAGCAGCCATTCTAAAGGCTGTGAGAGAAAGGCTATTGGCAGAACACCATAGCTGAGATAAATAATATAAAAAAGGATATAAACGACATGAAAAAGGAACTCTGTGAACAAAAAGAACAATTTAACAAAGAAATTCAAAACATAAGAAACATTGAGATGGAAATACGAGAAATAAATAATACGATAAAAGAAGTGAGAAATAAAATAACTGCCATAGGAAACAGGACCAACCAGATGGAGGAAAGAATTAATGATATTGAAGATCAGAACATGGAAACAGCTCAGAAAGAGGAAGAGAGGGAATATAGAACCAAAAGACGTCAAAGAACTCTGCAAGAACTATCCGACTCCATGAGACAAAACAACATCAGGATAATAAAAATAGAAGAGGCGGCAGAGCAATCTACAGAGAGCATACTCAAACAAATCATAGATGAGAACTTTCCAAACCTATGGAAAGATCTGGAACCCCAAGTTCAAGAAGAAAACAGGTCCCCCAGATACCTGGACCCCAACAGATCTTCTCCAAGACACATGGTACTAAAGATGTCCAAAACTAAATACAAAGAGACAATTCTCAAGGCATCCAGGGAAAAAAGAACTATAACTTTTAGAGGAAAACCCATCAGGCTGGCATCAGATTTCTCAGCAGAAACTCTACAAGCCAGGAGAGAGTGGAATCCAATATTCAAAAATTTAAAAGAGAGAAATTTCCAGCCAAGAATAAATTATCCAGCAAAATTATCTTTCAGATATGAAGGTGGAATAAAGACCTTCTCAAACAAACAGAAGCTGAGGGAACTTGCCAGCACGAGGCCAGCACTCCAAGAAATACTGACGGAGGCTCTTCAGTCTGAAACAAAACATCAGGAAAAATGGAACAAAGTTGGAGCAACAAGAAAGAAATAAAAACAGACAGACAAACAAACAAAAACAAAGAAAGAAATAAGTAATGGCCATAGGAAATCCTCACATATCGATCATCACTCTAAATGTTAATGCACTGAACTCACCAATAAAAAGACACAGAGTAGCAGACTGGATCAAAAAACAGAATGCATTTATATGCTGTCTCCAAGAAACACCCCTCAGCTGTAAGGACAAACACAGACTCAGAGTGAAAGGATGGGATACAATACTCCAAGCAAATGGTAAGCAGAGAAAAGCAGGAGTGACCCTACTGATATGTGATGAAATAAACTTAAAGTTAAAAAAGATAGTAAAAGACAAAGATGGTCATTACATAATGATAAAAGGCACAATGCAACAACAAGAAGAGTTGACACTAATCAACATATATGCTCCCAACCAAGATGCACCAAAATACACAAAGAAACTAACAGACTTGAAATGAGAAACTGATGAATGCACAATCATAGTGGGGGACATAAACACCCCACTAACAGCCATGGACAGATCATCGAAACAGAAAAGAAATAAAGAAATAACAGCTCTAAATGATACATTACAGCAATTGGATATAATTGACATTTTCAGGACACTTCATCCAGCAAAAAGAGACTACACCTTCTTTTCTAGTGCGCATGGAACATTCTCAAGAATAGACCATATGCTGGGACACAAAAGTAGCCTCAGCAAATTCAAGAAGATCGAACTCATACTAAGTGTATTCTCCAACCACAAAGCTTTGAAATTGGAGATCAACTGTAAAAGGAAAGCAGAAAAAAACACATATACATGGAGATTAAACAACAGCTTATTAAAATAGGACTGGATAAAAGAACAAATAAAAGATGAGATTAAAAAATATATAGAAACTAATGAAAATGAAAATACAATGTATCAGAATTAGGGACACAGCAAAAGCAGTAATAAGTGGGAAATTTACACCATTGCAGGCCTATCTTAAGAAATAAGAAAAATCACAAGCAAACATCTTAGCATCCCATCTTAAAGAACTAGAAAAAGAAGAGCAGACAAAACCCAAAGTCAGCAGAAGAAAAGAAATAATAAAAATTAAAGCAGAGCTAAACCAATTAGAGAACAGAAAGACAATAGCAAAAATTAATATTACGAAGAGGTGGATCTTTGAGAAAGTCAACAAAATTGACAAACCCCTGGCGAGACTAATCAAAGGACGAAAGGAAAGGACACAAATATCCAAAATTAGAAATGAAAGGGGAGAAATTATCACTGATACCACAGAAATACAAAGGATTATAAGAAAATATTATGAAGGACTTTATGCCATGAAATTTAACATCCTAGAAGAAATGGACAAGTTTCTAGAAACTTATAGCCTACCAACACTGAACCAAGAAGAACTGGATAATTGAAATACACCAATCAATAGCAATGAGATTGAAATGACTATACATGATCTCCCTAAAGGCAAAAGCCCTGGTCCAGATGGTTTCACCAACGAGTTCTACCAAGCATTCAAAGAAGAATTAATGCCTATCCTCCTCAGACTCTTCCAAAAAATTGAAGAGGAAGCAAAACTTCCTAAATCATTGTATGAGGCCAACATTACCCTAATACCAAAGCCTGGCAAAGACAACACAAAAAAAAGAAAACTATAGACCAATATCTCTGATGAACACAGATGCAAAAATCCTGGACAAAATATTAGCAAACAGAATACAACAATGCATCAAAAAGATCATACATCATTATCAAGTGGGATTCATCCTGGGAGCACAAGGATGGTTCAACATACGAAAATCAATAAATGTGATACATCATATAAACAAAATCAAAGATAAAGACCATATGGTCATCTCAATTGATGCATAAAAAGCTTTGGACAAGGTACAGCATCCATTTATGATCAAAACACTAAATAAAATAGGTATAGAAGGAAAGTATCTCAACATAATAAAGGCCATATATGAGAGACCCTTGGTTAACATCATACTAAATGGGGAAAAGCTGAAACCTATTCCCCTAAAATCAGGAACAAGACAGGGATGCCCCCTGTCACCACTTGTATTTAATATAGTACTAGAAGTTCTTGCCACAGCAATCAGGAAAGAGAAAGAAATCAAAGTTATCCAAATTGGGAAAGAAGAAGTCAAATTGTCACTATTTGCCGATGACATCATCCTTTATATAAAAAATTCCAAAGATTCCACCAGGAAACTATTAGAAACAATTAACGAATATAGTAAAGTTGCAGGATACAAAATCAATGTACAAAAATCAACAATATTCCTCTATACAAACAATGAATCCCCAACAAAGGAAATGAGGGAGTCAATTCCCTTTGCTATCACAACAAAAAGAACGAAATACCTGGGAATTAACTTAACGAAGAATGTGACAGAATTATACACAGAAAACTATAAGACACTTTTGGAAGAAATTGGAACAGACTTTAAGAGGTGGAAAAATATCCCCTGTTCATGGATAGGAAGACTTACTATTGTTAAAATGGCCATTCTGCCCAAAGCAATCTACAGATTTAATGCAATACCCATCAAAATCTCACAATCATACTTTTGTGAAATAGATAAAAGAATTATGAGATTTACATGGAACCTTAAAAGACCTCGAATTGCCAAAGCTATACTACATACAAAGAATAAGGCTGGTGGCATTACACTTCCTGACTTCTATTTATATTACAAAGCATCAATAGTCAAAACAGCTTGGTACTGGTAGAAGAACAGAAATACAGACCAATAGAACAGAACTGAAAACCCAGAAATAAACCCACAAATTAATGGACAAATAATTTTCGATAAAGAAGCAAAAAACATACAATGGGGAAAAGACAGCCTCTTTCGTAGGTGGTGCTGGGAAAACTGGAAAAACATAAGCAAAAGAATGAACCTGAGCTGTGAACTCATAGTTCTCCATATACAAAAATTAACTCAAAATGGATTAAAGACCTTCATATCAGACTGCAACAGTAAACTGTATAGAAGAAGTCATTGGTACTAAACTTATAGACCTAGGACTCAAGGAAGACTTCATGAACCTGTCCTCAAAGGCAAGGGAAGTAAAAGCAAAAATAAATGAATGGGACTATATCAAATTAAAAAGCTTCTGCACAGCAAAAGCAACCATCAACAAGGCAAAGAGACAGCCAACTGAATGGGAGAAAATATTTGCAAATAACTCATCAGATAAGTGTCTAATATCTAAAATATATAAAGAGCTAATAAGACTTAACAACAAAAAAACAAACAACCCAATGAAAAAGTGGGCAGAAGAACTAAACAGACACTTCTCCCACGAAGAAATACAAATGGCCAGCAGACATGTGGGGCTATAACGTGAGATTTAACATTCTTGTTATTGATTTCTCAGGGGAGAAGAGCAGAACTGAAAAACCGCTTGAAGAAATTATTGCAGAAAACATCTCAAAGTTGGCAGCAAACCTACAAAATCAAGAAGTTGAGGAATTTATCTAAACAAGATAAATTTAAAAAATTCAGAAAGGGAGGGCAAGATGGTGACTGGAGAGGAGGTCCTAAAGCCTCTCCCAGAAAACACAATTGAATGGCTGTCTAGGAGCCAAGAAAGAGGACCCTGAGTGACACAACAGCAGCTGAGAAATCCACTCATTGCAAGAAAACATCTGAAGGTTGGAGAGAAGGGTGCTAGCGGGATAGAGGGGAGGAAGCAGAGATGGATCATAACAGGACCCCATCGCTGCTGACTATTCAAGAGCACACAATGCATGGGAGTGTGGAGGTCAAGAGGCAACAAGAATAAAAACCAGCAAAGTGGCAGAACAGTGGGAGACCATGAGGGAGCCAGGCCTTGGAGTGGCGTATAGGCGACAGAGCTTGGGAGCCAGCCTCTGGAACTTTTGAGTGGCAGGAGGGCTGAGAGAGGACTCTGAATGGGTACAGAATGAGGCAGGTCCCCAGAGATGGCACCTTGGCTCTCAGGTCCCTGGCGACACACAGCACGGGCACACACAGCTCTTGTGTGGGGCTGCAGTTTTTGTTCCTGGTCCATTGTGGCTGCCTTCATACTGCCTGAGGTTAGGCCCACAGCCTTGGATTTGTTGTGTGTGTGCCTGCATGCATGCCCCTGGGGCCTACAAGCAGTGAGAGCCTGCAGACTCCACCCCAACAGGCGGTTGCTGGAACAGGCCCAGGAAGAAAGGCAGATTTCATAGCATTCACCCCAGTCAGCAAGAGCAGCCTCAGCCCGCATCACTCAGCTTCCCCAGCATGCGGCAGGAGGTAGAGCTGCCCCAGTGTGCTTTTTGTTGGCCTCTCCCCTCTCCTACAGCTTCCCAACCAACTAACTAACTGCACCAAGTGGAAGGACTCTGAATAAATGCGCACTGCCTACAAACATAGCAGGAGACCAGAAATAAGAAATAAACAAGCCCCCTCTCTCCCAAAACTTGGCCCCAGGGCCACCTAGTCTCTGCCCTACAGCAAGACACCACAAAAGTACTAATCAAGACACCTAGGCTTTGCTGAGCATAACACCCTCATGTCAAAAAAAAAAAAAAAAAGCAGATAGGATGAATTTCTTAAAAACTAAAACAGCTCAGAAAGAACATGAAATTTATCCAGAAGCAGCTTCTTAGACCTAGAAATTTCTGAACTAAGTGACAGAGAATTTACAGTAGCCATTCTAAAGGCTCTGAGAGAAATCAGAACATACTGGAAGAACACCATAGCTGAGCTGAACATAAAAAAGGAAATCCGTGAAGAAAGGAAACAATTTAACAAAGAAATCACGAACATAAGGAAGATCAAGACGGAAATACAAGAAATAAATAATACCATAAAAGAAGTGAGAAATGAAATAACTGCCATAGGAGACAGGGCCAACCAGATGGAGGAAAGAGTTAGTGATATTGAAGATCAGAACATGGAAACAGCTCAGAAAGAGGAAGGTGAAAATACAGAACCAAAAGGATTGAAAGAACTCTGCAAGAACTATCAGACTCCATGAGACAAAACAATATCAGGATAACAGGATTAGAAGGGGCAGAGCAATCTACAGAGAGCATACTCAAACAAATAGTAGATGAGAACTTTCCAAACCTATGGACAGATCTGGAACCCCAAGTTTAAGAAGAAAACAGGTCGCCGAGATACCTGGACCCTAGCAGATCTTCTCCAAGACACATAATACTAAAGATGTCCAAAACTAAAGATGAAGACACAATTAATTCTCAAGGCAGCCAGGGAAAAAAGAAATATAACCTTTAGAGGAACACCCATCAGGTTGGCATCAGATTTCTCAGCAGAAACTTTACAAGCCAAGAGGGAGGGGAATCAAATATTGAAAATTTTAAATGAGAGAAATTTCCAGCCAAGAATAAATTATCCAGCAAAATTACATTTCAGATATGAAAGGGGAATAAAGACCTTCTCAGACAAACAGAAGCTGAGGGAATTTGCCAGCACAAGGCTGGCACTTCAAGAAATACTGAAGTACGCTCTTTGACCTAAAACAAAACATCAGGAAAAATGGAACAAAGTTGGGGCAATGAAAAAGAAACAAAAATAAAACAAAAACAAAGAAAGAAATAAGTAATGGCCACAGGAAATCCTCACATATCGATCATCACTCTACATGTTAATGGACTGAACTCACCAATAAAAAGACACAGAGTAGCAGACTGGATTAAAAAACAGAACGCATCCATATGCTGTCTCCTAGAGACACACCTCAGCCATAAGGACAAACACAGACTTAGAGTGAAAACATGGGAAACAACACTCCAAGCAAATGGTAACCAGAGAAAAGCAGGAGTTGCCATATTGATGTCTGATGAAATAAACTTCAGGTTAAAAAAGAAAGTAAGAGACAAAAATGGATATTACATAATGATAAAAGGCACAATACAAAAACAAGATTTGACACTAATTAATATATATGCTCCCAACCAGGAAGCACCAAAATATACAAAGAAATGACTAACATATTTGAAAAGAGAAACTGGCAAAAGCACAATCATTATGGGAGACTTAAACACCCCCTTAACAGCCATGGACAGATCATCCCAAGAGAAAATAAATAAGGAAATATCAGCTCTAAATGACACATAACAACAATTGAACATAATTGACATTTACAGGACATTTCATCTAGCATAAAGACACTATACCTTCTTTTCTAGTGCACATGGAACATTCTCAAGAATAGACCACATGCTGGGACACAAAAGTAGCCTCAGCAAATTCAAGAAGATCGAAATCATACCAAGTGTACTCTCAGACCACAAAGCTTTGAAATTGGAGATCAACTGAAAAAAAGAAAGCAGAAAAAATTACATATAAATGGAGATTAAACAACATCTTATTAACAAATGAACGGATAAAAGAACAAATGAAAGACGAGATTAAAAAATGTATAGAAACTAATGACAATGAAAATACAACATATCATAATTATTGGGACACAGCAAAGGTGGTAATAAGAGGGAAATGTATATCTACAGGCCTATCTTAAGAAACAAGAAAAATCACAAATAAACCTTAACATCCCATCTTAAAGAACTAGAAAAAGAAGAGCAGACAAAACCCAAAGTCAGCACAAGGAAAGAAATAATAAAAATTAAAGCAGAGCTAAACCAATTAGAGAACAGAAGGACAATAGAAAAAAATTAATATTACGAAGAGCTGGTTCTTTGAGAAAGTCAACAAAATTGACAAAACCCTGGCGAGACTAATCAAAGGATGAAAGAAAAGGACACAAATATCCAAAATTAGAAATGAAAAGGGAGAAATTTTCACTGATACCACAGAAATAAAAATGATTATAAGAAAATATTATGAAGGACTTTATGCCATGAAATTTAACAACCTAGAAGAAATGGACAAGTTTCTAGAAACTTACAACCAACCTACTTTGAACCAAGAAGAACTGGATAATCTAAATAGACCAAACAATAGCAAAGAGATTTAAATGACTATCCATAATCTCCCTAAAGGCAAAAGCCCTGGACCAGATGGTTTCACCAATGAGTTCTACCAAGCATTCAAAGAAGAATTAATGCCTATCCTCCTCAGACTCTTCCAAAAAATTGAAGAGGAAGCAATACTCCCTAACTCATTCTATGAGGCCAACATCACCCAGTACCAAAGCCTGGTAAAGACAACACAAAACTAGAAAACTATAGACCAATATCTTGATGAACACAGATGCTTAAATTCTAAACAAAATATTAGCAAATAGAATACAACAATGCATTAAAAAGATCGTACATCATGATCAAGTGGGATTCATTCCAGGAACACAAGGATGGTTCAACATATGAAAATCAATAAATGTGATACACCACATAAACAAAATTAAAGATAAAGACCATATGGTCATTTCAATTGATGCAGAAAAAGCTTTCAACAAGATACAACATCCATTTATGATCAAAACACTAAATAAAATAGGTATAGAAGGAAAGGATCTTAACATAATAAAGGCCATATATGACAACCATCACCTAACATCATACTGAATGGGGAAAAGCTGAGGCCTATTCCCCTAAAATCAGGAACAAAATAGGGATGCCCGCTGTCACCACTGCTATTTAATATAGTACTGGAAGTTCTAGCCTCAGCAATCAGGCAAGAGAAAGGAATAAATGGTATCCAAATTGGGAAAGAAGAGGTCAAATTGTCACTGTTTGCGGATGACATGATTCTTTATATAAAAAATTCCAAAAATTCCACCACGAAACTATTAGAAACAATAAATGAATACAGTAAAGTTGCAGAATACAAAATCAATGTACAAAAATCAACAGCATTCTTATATACAAACAATGAATCCTCAGAAAAAGAAATGAGGGAATTAATTCCTTTTGCTATCACTACAAAAAGAATGAAATACCTGGGAATTAACTTAACAAAGAACATGACAGACTTATACACAGAAAACTATAAGACGCTTTTGAAAGAAATTGGAACAGACTTTAAGAGGTGGAAAAATATCCCCTGTTCATGGATAGGAAGACTTAATATTGTTAAAATGGACATTCTGCCCAAAGCAATCTACAGATTTAATGCAATCCCCATCAAAATCCCACAATCATACTTTTGTGAAATAGATAAAAGAATAATAAAAACCTCAAATTGCCCAAGCAATACTGCATGAAAAGAATAAAGCTGGTGGCATTACACTTCCTGACTTCTATTTATATTACAAAGCATCAATAGTCAAAATAGCTTGGTATTAGCAGAAAAACAGAAATACAGGCCAATGGAACAGAACTGAAAACCCAGACATAAATTCACAAATTTATGGACAAATAATTTTTGATAAAGGAGCAAAAAACATACAATGGAGAAAAGACATCCTCTTTAGTAGGTGGTGCTGGGAAAACTGGACAAACATGCAAAAGAATGAACCTGAGCTGTGAACTCTCACCGTATTAACTCAAAATGGATTAAAGATTTTTATCTCAGACCCGAAACAATAAACAGTCTAGAAGAAAACATAGGTACTAAACTTATAGAGCTAGGACTCAAGGAATACTTCATGAACCTGATCTCATAGACAAGGGAAGTAAAAGCAAAAATAAATGAATGGGACTGTATCAAACTAAAAGCTTCTGCACAGCAAAAAAAACCATCAACAAAGCAAAGAGACAGCCAACTGAATGGAAGAAAATATTTGCAAACAATGCATCAGATAATGGTCTAATATCTAAAATATATAAAGAACTGATAAGACTTAACAACAAAAAACCCACCCAATTAAAAAGTGGGCAGAGGAACTAAACAGACACTTCTCCCACAAAGAAATACAAATGGCCAGCAAACATGTGAAAAAATGCTCATCCTCATTAGTTATCAGGGAAAAGCAAATCAAAACCACAATGAGATACCACCTTACACCTGTTAGAATGGCTAATATAAACATGAGAAGGAATAACAAGTGCTGGAGAGGATGTGGGGGAAAAGGGACTCTTGCACACTGCTGGTGGGAATAAAAATTGGTACAACCAGTGTAGAAGATGGTATAGAGTTTCCTCAGATAATTGGGAATGGAGTTACCATTTGACCCAGCAATCCCCCTTCTTGGGATCTACCCAAAAAACTTGAAACCTTTGTCCGCAAAGACTTACGTGCCCCAATGCTGATTTCAGCGCTGTTCACAGTGGCCAAAACATGGAAACAACCAAAGTGCCCTGTAACAGATGACTGGATAAGAAGCTGTGGTACATATACACAATGGAATATTACTGAGCTATAAGAAAAGATGAAATATTGCCATTTGCAACAAAATGGATGGATCTCCAGATCATCATGCTTAGTGAAATAAGCCAGACAGAACAAAACAAAAACTGTATGACTTCAGTCATATGTGGAATATAAAACTGAAAGCAACAAAGAAAAAAAGAAATGAACAAACAAACAACCTATGGACACAATCAATAGCTTAATGTTTATTTGGGGATGAGTGAATTAGGGAGGGGAGAAAGGGGAGGGGGTGGAAGAGGAGGGGAGGGGAAGCTAAATATAAGGTGATGAAAAGAGAAGTCACATTAGGTGGTGACCTTATTATACAAGTTGACAATGCACTGTAGAATTGTATGCCTGAAACCTATGTAATCCTTGCTAACAGATGTCACCCCAATAAGTCTAACAATAAAAATAAATTTAAAAAAAAAGAAATTCAAAGTAAGATACATAATTATACTTTTGATAACTAAAGATGAAATACCTTCAAAGCAGCCAGAGAAAAATTATACCTTATCTATAGAGAAAAACAATGTGAATGCCAGTGCATTTCTCCTGGGCCGACATTAAGTACAACTGACTAATCACACTAGAAAAAGAAAAATAAGTGTCAAAGAGACACTGAGAAACAAACACCAGCCAAAAGAACCTAGTTCGTAGTTCCTTCCTTCCCCACAACCCTGAGGGCAGGGAAAGACCACTTAAAGGAAGGTCAAATAACAGTGTTTGTTATAGGTGATCTATTTTCTATAATGTACTTTAATTGATTTAATTTATATGTGAAATATGTAAGTTAGCATCTGAAGGACTCTAATCAGGAATTCACACCCAGGGTAGATATTTAGCATTTCAAAGTATTTAATCAGAAGTCCAAACTACTGATTAGTGGGGTTGAGAAAGCACTTTGTGTTATGGAAAGAAGAGTGTCCTTTGAACATGAACAGACTAGGATTACAGATCAGTTCAGCCAATTACTAAGTATTCCTTATTACTCTGTCCCTCAGTCATTCCTTGCAGGAGCAGATTACAGGATCTGGAAAGCCCAGCAGCTGAATCACCCTTCAGAGAGATACAGGTAGGCTTTAGGTAAGTTCCAGTGACTTTACAATGAGAACAAGATTTTGGTGCCAGCTTCAATGAGGTAAACAGAATCCAGCTGCTAGAATACTGGCACATTTGCTTCTAATGAAACATTTATGCAAAGTACTTAGGTCAAGCTGGGGCTTCATCAAGCCTATAAGAACAGGCGGTGTGACTTTTTGTGGCATGTTAATAAATGTTTTCATATGTGGCATTGTTTAGCCTGGGACTTGACTTCTGTCTAGCTACAGCCTCTGGTAAGAAGGCAGCAGGAGGAGAGACCTGTAACTTCATCATCTATAATCATCTCACAGATGGTAAATTTACCAGGCCAGTTTGTGATGGTTCCCAGCCAGTTCTGCACTGTGAGGCTGTCTGCATCAGTGCTTCTAAACCTCTTCCTGGACACCGCTGCATTTTCTGCTGCAGACCACTATCACTGAAACTACCCACAACACATTCATTCCTTTCTTGCCCATTACCTCTTTTTACCATATCCCTCACTGTCCTTGTAACTGGGCTTGACATCTCCAAGGCATTGCTGTCTGCTCCATCTGAGGGAGTCCCTTCTCTATCCAGCACTTCAACAGCAATATCCAATAGCATTTCTATCATTTTAGCCTGAACATTTTTGTCCTAAATAATTCCATGATTTAATAAAAAATGCACACATCATGACATTTCCTAGTGTTAATTAACTGCTGTCAAGAGGATTAACCACTGCAGGAGACTTTCTCCCACTGGCAAAAAAGAACTGTTTCCAAAGGCCTAATCAATAATTCTAAATCCAAAGGTGTACCATTGCTCAAGTCTGCCACCTGGTGGCCAGTTGATAGGACGAGCACTCCGTGGGCTTCCAGGATATGGGGCTCACGTTTCACCCAGACCAGAGGTTCTCATCCAAGCTGCATATTAGAATCACCAGAGGTGGGGATTTTAAAAATTTAAAAAACTCCAATGCCTTGCCTGGGCCACACCCCAGACCCATTGAGTAAAAATTCCTAGGGGTGGGACCTAAGGATGCACAATAGAATCTTAGGTGATCTTTTCAAAAATATGCTTCCTATGAATGCATCCTAACCTACTGTATTAGAATCTCCCAGGAGTGGGGCTCATGTCTGTGTAGTCTGAATAGCTCTTGGGCAATATCTTATTCTGCTTAAGAACTAGTGGTCTGATTAGACAAACACACACTGGGTCACTTTCTGGTTTACCTTTATGGGTATTGAATGAGGCTTGAGAATTTGCATTTTTAAGCAAAAATGAGGTTCAAAGAGGCTGAGTGACTTGCCTAAGGTCATAAGCCTGGTGGAGCAGGGCTGCAATGTGAGCCTTAATCTTTTGGTCTTATTCATAACCACATGCTGCTGGAGTTGTAACTCTGCTGAAAAAAAATTCTTTATTTTAATGAGCTAAAATTCTTAGAGAGGAAACAGAAAAATGAAAATAAGTGAAAAGGTACCCCGAAGGAGACATCATAGTCTTCAAAATTGTAAAGATTGTCTGCAAGGTTTTCAAAAAAAAACTTCCAAGGAGTCCCTTGTCTCCTCTGCTAGTCTTTTACAGGTGGTCTCCTCTAGAGAGCTGCAGGGAAACAAAACCACTAAAAACATGATTACCAAACCACTTCAGTTTACTAACATCAAATCACCACATTTATTTCTCATTTAGATTTTTTAAATTTATGGAAAATAGCTAGCATGCAGAGTAAAATTTTAAACAGCATGCAAGTGTTAACAGAAAAATAAGCCTCTCTTTCCAAATAGGCAGCCACCATCCTCAGAGTCAACTATGATGACAGTGTCTTCTGTATCCTTCTAGAAATTGTATATTTTTTAGTATCAAATAAAGCCCCTTACAGTTTTCATTTACTATGTCTTAGAAATTGTTCCATATTAGCATATAAGGATTTTCATAGTATTTTCAGTTATTAATTCAACTCATCCCCTTTAGCTGGATGTTGAGATTCTTTCCATTGCTTTTGTTATTAATTTTTCTGTATTGCAAACCAAAGAGTGGGAGAAAACATGTACATTACATATATACAGAGGGTGCCAAAAATTGTATACACATTTTAGGACAGGAAAAAACTGTGTTAAAATTGTAATATTCAATATATACTGATAACAAAAGATGAATATAAGACCCATTTTACTTCTACAATTACAAGAGGTACTCAAAGAGGTTACCATCAGCATCCAGACACTTGTGATGATGGCAAACTACTGCTTGAGCATTGTTAACCGAAGTGTCCATTGTATTGCTGCATATGCTTTTTCAGTTTCTTCCTAAAGTACCTACTACCAGTGTAGCCAGTTTGCTATAGTATACCACATCCTTTAAGGTCCTCCATAGGTAGAAGTCAAGGGGTTTTAAGTCATGAGAACATGGGGAAAACTCAAACAATGTTCTTGAATTTCAAATACTAAATCAAAATGGTCTTGTGCTCCTCAATGATAGCCATGCTTCTGCCATTTCCTGCCTGTCGCATGGTGATGGTTGCATTCATTTGATTAATGCCATCTTTTGAGTAAACATCATACAAGATCAGACAATTTCATGAAATCATCCTAGAAAAAATGCTACATTCCTCATTGCTGAATATCACTACAGTCACCTTCAAAGTACTCCCATTGAGAAGCTATGCACTGATGCCAGCGCCTAGTCCAATTTTGGAACTCTTTCTAGAATGGCCATCAGAGCTCTCATTGTACCCAAAATCTGACAAATAAGCTCATGATCTTGCCACCATGCGCTTATGTTGGCAGCACTATACACACAATTCGGTAAGGTGTATAGACTGTGTCATAGACTGTAAATAGAGTGAGAAAGTCAAGAGTTTGATAGGGGTTATCCAAAAGCAGCCAGTTGAGCCACTGTAGCCACACAAAGCTATACTTCCCAGAGGCCAGAAGTAGACTGCAGAAGGGAATTGGACTTGGGGTATCCTGCAAGGGCCCTACCGAACCACAGAGGACCATCTTCAGGAGTGAGGATATAGCAGCAGAGAGTCTGTGCAGGGAGGAACTGGATGTGGTGCCACCAAAGCAAAAACCTAGCATAGGCACATATAGTACTGGCTCAGAGGCCATGTGGAAGGGCTAAAAGACACAAACTCAGCAGGCTGGGTGCTCATGAGTTCCCCACAACCAGCACAGGGAGAATGGACCCAGAGGGGAGGTGACAGGGAATTAAGAAAAACACATAGAGACATAACAGACAGCAAAGCTGGGACTAGGTGGTTCCCTGTACTCTGATGGAGACAGAGACCTTCCAGGTCTGCAGCAGGTTTATTTTTGATCCCAAAAACAACAGGAGGTGTAACTTCTTAATTGCAAAACAATGTTGCCAACCCCCATCCTTTTGTTCTATTTATTATTCCTCAGCCTCACAGGCCATGTTGCTTTCCTCCTTCTCCTTAGTCAGCCAGAAACCACATCCTGAGTGTCCTTATTCACCAAGTTCTGGGCAGCTTTGCAAGACCCCCAAAACTCAGATTCAAGTACATAGGTAGCCTTGCTAAACCCATTTTCTCACAATAGACCTGGCTTGTGGCTCAAATGCTGCCCACACAGGAGCCCCTCTGTCAACCTGCTACCTGTCATAACCTGCAAGGTCAACAGTGCACTTATTGAACTTGCAGTTGTGGGAACAGTTAGAATGTTTCTGTGTATGAGTGGCTTCTTGCTGGTGTTAGCTGGTATGTATGAAAATGGTGAGACATACTTACCTGGCAGGGGAGATACCATGATCACGAAGGTGGATTTCCCAGGGCGAGGCTTATCCATTGCACTCCAGATGTGCTGACCCCTGTGATTTCTCCAAATGTGGGAAACTCGACTGCATAATTTGTGGTAGTGGGGGACTGCGTTGGTGCTCTCTGCTCAAAAAAAAAAAAAAAAAAAAAGAGAAACAAAGAAAAAAAAGAAAATGGTGAGACAGGAGGAACTGTCATGTCTGCAAGTAAATGACATGAAATGGAGTATTTGGGAATTAAAGGCTGCAGAGGTAGAAAAGCCAAAGGGAGATTGTAAGGATCTAAAGAACAAAGGCTTCTCATTAAACCAAAAAGGAGGATCCAATCCTGTTGTAAAAATCAGGTTCAGAGAGCTGAATATGAGGCAAGGATGCAAAAAAATAAAGCAAACTGAGGCTTCATCCAGGGCAGAAATTTGGATGTGGTTACTGTCAATGGAAGCCTACTAAGTTTTTGAGAAAAATGTTATCAGAGAAAAATGAGTCTGGCCTCCAAGAAGCTATTAAAGCTTTAAGACATGACAGCCTCTGGAAGCTCAAACTGCTATCAGTGGGTTATGAAGGCTGCCTGCCCCCAAGGAGGACACACTTCCTACTTCCTGCCTCCCCTGTGGCCAAGTGGGGTAGGGGACAAAGAGAAAACACCCAGGAGGCATAACTGGGATTTCGAAGAGGAATGTCTCCACCTCTGCCAGAGCAGAGGTTGTCCCTGTGCTGCCCAGGAGGATTCTGTCACTGCCATGGGCCAGGGACACCTCTCTTTTCTGAATGGGAGTTGTGGTAGTAGTTATCTTGCCTGTGCATGTGTGTATGTGTGAGTCTGAGAAGCTTTCCTAGACGTGAAAGAGAAGACTGCAAGGCACCTGAAAATCTTGGTCTTTGAAGTGGATGAGTGACCATTTGGGCTGTGGTTGCAACCTTGGAGCTGGAGGCAGTGTGTGTGGTGTGTGGAAAAAGAGTCTGTGTAGGTGTCAGTAGCAGAGGGTAGATTGGAGCAGTATCTGGCAGCTTTCCACCAGAACCATCACCTCCTTCTTCCAGAGTACCCTCCAGACCACATTTCCCAGTCTCCCCTGCAGCTAGCTGGGGTCACGTGACCAAGTCTTTCCACAAAAATGTGACTGGTGGATGTGCCACTTCCAGGCCTTCCATTTTCTTGTTCTTTTCTGTGGAACAGAAACTGGACAGGGCAACCTGGCCTTGACCATGCAGAGGTCAGTAAGGTACTGAACAGGTGATAGGAAGGTGAAAAAAGCCTGGCTCCCTGAATCATTTTGATGTGGGCCAAACAGAGTAGCCATCCCCCCACTTCACTAAAAACTCCTATTCTAGTTCTTTGGCTCTCAGTCTCACTTTTTTTTAGGCCGTAGCTTTAATACCCTCTCAATCAGTCTTCCTTTAACTCTAGTTTAAAAGCCGATTGCTCCTAACTTGAATCCTAGAATGTCTCCACCTTGCCCCTGCTTAAAACTTGAAACAATAGGCTTTTACCCCATACCTCCTGGATATCCTTTGCCCTGGTTTGAGCTAATCATTCAGAGAACTTGTAACTTGTGTTTGCTCATTGTATTTCTAAAATGTCTGTCTCCAGCCCTGGTTAGCCATCCTAAAACTTGTGATATGTCATAATAAAACTGGACTTATCTGGGTATGCTAGATTTTTAGCTATTCATACTTGCGACTGTGAAGCTGTTTGTTAATTGTATCATCCCCAGGCCATTCCTGGATAGGCAGTCGCACCTGGGTGGCCAGTGGAGACCAAAACCAGCAGGATGCAGACTCCAAAGGGCTAAACAAATCTTCTGTAGTCACCCTGCAATGATGGCTTTGAAGTCTACATCTCACCATCAAAGCTTTTGAACTTACTAACTGGGTCTGGTTCTCCTTATCTAGGGGCCTTTGCAATGCAGAAGTCACCTGGCAAGGCTTCCAGCCCATCCCGACAAAGGAGTCAACTTGGCGGATCTCGACACCCCTTCCACCTTTAGATCAGATAGGGTGAGAGCTCCGTGGATCCCCAATAGGTAGGAACAATGACCATCCTCAGCAGGAAGCAGATACAGAAGAGGAGATCTTCAGCCCCTCAACTTCCCATAGATATTGGGGGGATCACGTCTCTCAAAGAAATGTGAGGAAGGCAGGTAGAATAGGGGGATCTCGGGACCCCTCCCATAAGACTTGCCGTGCTGGAATAGTGGCCACTGCCCTGATACCACCCTCTCACTAGTAATCCCTGCCCCAAGATAAGACAATCACAGGAGGTAATTGAATTTGGAAAGGAGACAGGAACAATAAAAGAAAGGTGATGTCACGGGCCTATCAATCAGACTTGTCAATCAAGAGACCCCACGCCCAGAGGTGTCTCCCCTGAAGACAGAATAAAAGCCCCAAAGCCTCGTTCATCAGGGCTCCTGAGCCATTTTCCTGCTCGAGCCTGCTCCTACCTCTTTGGAGTGTACTTTCCCCTCAATAAACTATCTCTTTGTTTCACCACTTTACTTTTGTGTGTGTCTCATTCAATTCTTTGCTCAAGATACCAAGAACCTGGATGTCGTGTCGATAAGGACACCCCATTTTCCGGTAACAATTTCACAGAGGAATGCCCACTTTGGGCTGTCTGGAGAGGGGGACATAAACTACTCCTAATCTGAACCATTTCATTTTGAGCCTATTTGCTATAGAAGCTATGCCTACCTTAAGTAGGATATCAAAGAGATTGATAACAAAACTCTGGAAACAACCTAAATGTCCAAAAATAGGAAATGGGTTCAATGAATTATGATACCTCCATAAAATTTAATACTATTTCACTTAAAATAATGTGGTACATAGTGATGTGCAATGATGCTTCTGAGCACTGCGGCTAAGGAACAAAACAGGTTCTGTATGAGATGATCTTTTACATTTTATTAAAGGTAAGGGAAAAGGAAACAAAATTTAAGGTAATAGAAGTGCATGTATGTGTGCATATGTTGTGTATCAAAAAAGAAAGAGAGAAGAAAGAGATCTCTCATGTGGAAGGTGTTTATCTTATTGTGGGTCACCCTCAGTTCCTGTTGTCCTCAAGTTAATCAGACACCATTTTTTGACATTCAGCATCCAGTGGAGGCAGTGGGGGCTCAAACTCTAAAAGCCAAAGTTAAGAAGAACAGTATAATTTTCCAATATATTACAGTCCATTAATGCATGGTTTAAATATTGCCACTTTTACATTTGAGAGTAACCATGTTAGAACTTTTCAAGAATATTTCTTAGGAACTTCTTTCATCTTCTTTTGATGGATTAATAGACTGAGTTCTCCCAGTCTATCTCTCTAATTCCTATGCTGTCCAATATGGTAGCCAAGAGCCACATGCAGCAGTTAAATGCAAATTTATTGAAATAAAATAAATTTTAAAAAGTAAGTTCCTCAGTGGCACCGGCCACATTTCTAGTGTCCTGTGGCCTCATGTGGCTAGTGGCACAGACAGAACAAGTCCATCATCACAGGAAGTTCTATAGGGCAGTGCTGCTCTAGGCTGCTGCGGTTATGTGGTGATTAGCACGGGGGACACCAGAAGCACCAGTCATGCTCCTAGCATTTGACTAAAACACTCAACAACAAATAGCATGAGGCTTAAGTCTGGTGCTATCCAGAAGAGAGGATCTGACTGCAGACAGCTGTGTGAGAGATTTGATTAACAGGATCTGCAGGAGAAAATGTGACCTTTTTTTTCTTTCAACGTAACTACTGAGCATCCAGGTGCCAGCTCTTAGGACAGCAGTTCTCAACCTGTGGGTCATGACCCCTTTGGGGGTCGAACAACCCTTTCACAGGGGCCACCTAAGACCATCGGAAAACACATATTTCCCATGGTCTTAGGAACTGAGACACCACTCCTCTATCAGTCTCCAGGCGGGTCCGCCCACATGCAGATACGCCCACATACGAGTACCTGGCATGATGACATCATCGCGCCAACCCCATCACATACACCCCATACAAATACAGGTGTATGTGACAGGGTTGGCGCCATAATGTACTAATGTGGACCAGTCACACATGTGTAGAGAGCAGCTACTGGGTAGAAAGCAGCTTCTGTGTTGAAAGCAGCTACTCTGTTAAAAGCAGCTACACCATGCTTCAAGACAAAATTTCATTTATTTGTAATTAGAAATATTTCACAGTATATATACATAGTTTTTGTGATTAATCACTATGCTTTATGTTCAATTTGTAACAATGAAAATACATCCTGCATATCAGATATTTACATTACAATTCATAACAGTAGCAAAATTACAGTTATGAAGTAGCAACAAAAATAATTTTATGGTTGGGGATCACCACAACATGAGGAACTGTATTAAAGAGTCACGGCATTAGGAAGGTTGAGAACCACTGTCTTAGGAGGTGGGTATGAGTTGATTACATCCAGCTCTATTGACCAGCTGGAGAGACTGAGAGAGAGGGGCCTCACAGAGGGACCTAACCTAGTGCAGGAGGGCAAGGAGCCTGTGAAGGGAGAGAAAAATAGTACAGTTGGAGTGACACCAGTAAAGGTGGTGATGGAGAGAGAAACAGCGGCCACAGGGCCTTGTTAATGCCCTTAACTGGACTTTATCCTGGGAAGGCACCAAAGGGTTTTTTAGGAAGTTAATGATAGGAGTTATATTCTCCAAAGGTCACGCTGGTTGCCACTATGAGAAGGGGTCAGAGGCTGTCGCTTAAGGCTCTTGAGCCATTGGTGCCCTTGGCAAGAAGATGGCAGAGAAGTGAGCAGAGGAGGAAATGGGTGTGAAGAGCACAGACAGCATGTTTAAAAAGGTTGGCTCTGAAGGTAGACTGACCACATGTACCATTTTAAACGGGACACAAAACAACGGTACTGTACCGTTTAAATCGGTATGTCTGGTCAGCCTACTCTGAAGGAGAAATACGAGGATTCGTGATAACCACAGAGCTACAGCACATTCCAGACTGTTCACTACGTGCTGGACTTTGCTCTCAGTCCTATAGAAACGGAATGGGTTAGTAGGCCTCACGGCCCACCCCGCGACACAGCGGCGTTCCTGCCGGAGCTGCAGCGGGACCACGGACGCGCAGCGTTGTTGCCCTGTGCTGTCTCCCTCCGCGGGCGCGTTCTCAGGGCATGGGCAAGCGGGCAGGGCCCAGCGGCCTCAGAGCGGGATGTTCTTTGCTGCCCCGGGCCCAAGCATGGGTCCGGGCCAAGCCCGGGAGCGCCGAGCTAGGTAGGAGCCCAGCACCCAACTGGCATCTGAGCGTCCATAGGTTCCTAGCAATCTGCGTCTGTTCCGACCTCCCACTTGGGGACTCCGCGGCGACACCTGGTGGCCACCAGCCGCAGGCGCGTCAACGCGGCTCAGCTCAAGGCTCCTCTTCAGGCTGTGTGAAGGGGCCAGAGGTTAGACCTCAGGAAGAACTTCCCAGCATTGGCACTTTTTGAGTATTTAACAAAATGGAGAGCCGGCTTTGTTCAAGGCATGAAGCTTGCTTCTTGGACAACATAGTGAATGAATAACCAAGTGTTGCCTTACAACTGCCAAACCGTCTGTCCCCTCATGCATTCCTCATGACTTCCTAAGGCAGGAGCTAAACATGGAGGCCATGGGGGCATAGAATACCTCACATCACCCTGTATGGGCCCGGAGGATGACTGGTTAGTCGATGACAGGTAAGATTCCTCAAGGGAGGAAAAACCTAAGACAGGCACAGTCGCATAGGGGCCAACAGGAGTGAGCTTGGGTTCTACAGAGGTGAGGAACAGCCCCTCACCCACTCTGAGGTTAATCATCAACCCCCTGACTGCCTTGTGTCCCACGCTACTCCCAAGGTGACCTGAAAGAACAATATCGGTCATGTGCCAACAGGAACGATTTAAGTACTGAGTCTTCCCCCTGGGGTGGTTTTGGTACACTGAGTCCTTGGAGCTCTATGTTCTTATAGAGATACAATGCACATTGAAACACAATGGAGACTTTTGGAAAAAAGGCAGTCCCCTAGGCAACGTTAGTCACAGACCATGGAATAACCAGTCTCACTACCTTGTATGCTCACCAATAAAAGTTACGCAGTGACCCGATTCGGGGCTTTGTTTAGTCTATGAGGCTGGAGCCCCTTGGCCCCACTTGAAACTTATTTTTGGCTGCTGTGTTTCATCACCTTGCACCATCCTTCCCATTCACCCACTGCCTGTGTCATGCAGGATGTGACAACCAAGGTTCCTGACCTCAGAGACCTTAGCCTAGTGACTGACTGCTACAGAAATTCTATATAGGAGGGAATGGGGAGCTGAAGTCTTGTTGGGAACTGGTTGGGGTGCAGGTCTTGAAGTTTCTTGGCCACCGGTGTAGGTTGCAGCAATTTAAACCAGAGTGTGCAGACAGGATTTGAATGGTGTGTTTTAAATCCAGACTGTGCACATTTGCTATATACAACAGCTGTGTGACCATTAGGCAAGTTAATTAACCTCTTTGTGCTTCACCTGTAAAATGGAGTTTATAAAAGTTTCTACTTCATAGGGTTGTAAGGATAAAATGAGTTAATCCATGTAACATTTTGTTGGACAGGAACTGAACCCTAATAAGTGCACAATAAATATTAAGTTGCTAGTAGATTTTAAAATACATTTTTAGGTTATTGGAAAGGAATACAAATTGTGAAAGTTTTCTTTACATTTTGTCATGCTTTAGAAATTGTCAAATGTACATACCAGAGAATATCATTTTTATAGGGAAGGTATGGCAGAGGAGATGAGTAATAAGCTAAAGTTCTTCTGGAGTCACCTTGGTGCTTTGTGAACAGTGGAAAGTATATATAGTTAGGACACTAATTGACTAATGTTAAAGAGAACACAAACTAACAGGTGTCAGCACTGAGTGGGAGAGTACATACAGCTAAGGGTGGAAGCAATCAAGGAAGTCTTCATTAAAGAAGAGGCATTTATCACAGGGGGTAGAAGAGGTGGGATCTGACTGGCTATCAGGTAGTCCAGGGCATAAGAGACATTCTCCTGCATTTAATTAATTGTAAGCACCCATTCACTGAGTACCTGTTATGTACATGCCAGGCATGGGGAAACCATATTCCCCTTGTAAAGTGCCTGAGGATACTTTTGACTGCCATGATGGTGCATGGTGCAGGGACAAGGTGGTGTTGTGTGTGCTATTGGCATCTAGTGGGTAGAGCTCAGGAATGCTGTTAGACACCTGGCTGTGCACTGGACAATCCCACCATGACAGAGAATTATCTAGTGCAAAATGTCAGTTGTGCCAAGTCTGAGAATACCTCACCAAAGACACATGAGAAGAATCCACTGAGGTATAGGAAAGTGTTTTGGTTGTTTGCCGGGGCCCCAACTCTGCCACACTAACAGGGAGGGTCCTCCTGAATCCTCAGAACTTCATTATACACTTAGAGAGTTGCACTGTTATTAACCAGCACACTTAGCACATTCTGGCATAGAAAGGGAGTGGCACATGCTCCAATTCCATGCAAAGTTGATATCACTGCCCTATCTTTTCAGCCATAGAAAAAGGCTCAGAGAAACAGAGCAGAGAATATTAAGGTCTCACAAGAATCTGTCCAAATCCTTGGAGGTGGTCAAAAGGACTCAGGCACACTTAGTAAGAAGCTGGGGCACTATAGCTCATGCAAACATGTGGATGGGCCCTGTAGGACCCAGAACCCTTTCCTCCTCTCTAGGTTATTTCAGCTCAAGAGCTGGTGCTAAGATGTGGTGTGCAAACCATCCCAATGCTGTCTGACTGAGGAGTGAGGGGTTTTCCCCGAATTCATATTCCCTGCCCATTGGATACTTTGATTCTAGGGCAGTGGTTCTCAAAATGTGCAGACCAGCAGCTTCAGCATTACCTGTGAACTTGTTAGAAATGCAAATTCTCAGGTCCTGTCCTGATTTACTGAATCAGAAACTCCGGAAGTGGGCCCCACATCTGTATTTTAACAAGCCTTTCAGGGAACTATGAAGCATCCTAATGTTTGACAACCACTGCAGTAGGGTACATTCTTGGGCAAAATTGAAAATTGAGCCAGTGTCACCATGGCGATTTTTCTAAATCTAAAATATTAATCTAACCATTGGACTCCTGTTAGTCCCCTTTCACCACCATCAGGATAAGTGCTCTTTTTTTTTTCCCTTCTATATAGCCTTCTCTCCAGCTAATTTGTACCAATTAGGATCAGGTTTTGCTGAGAATAAACAAAGAACAAGAAAATAATGTTTTAACAATCTAAAAGATTATTTCTGTTTCACATCCAAAGATGTAGAGAAATTGGCAGTCCAGGATTCTTAGGCAGAGGAACAAAGTATTCAGGGATTCGGGCTCCTTCCAGCTCACTGCTCTACTAACTGGGGTGTGGCCCTGGTCCTCGTGGTCCAAAATAGTTGCTACTACTTTAGCCATCACATGTGTATTCTAGGCAGCAGGATGAAGGGAATGGCACCTTCTTCCTTTAAATGACACATTTTGGAACTTCCACTTAATACTTTCACTTGCATCTCATAGGCCACAACTTAATCATGCAATCTTATCTAGCTGCAAGGTAGGCTAGGAAATATTGTCATTTAGCTATGCAGCCAATGTGTCCAACTAAAATTTGAAAGTCCTATTGTGAAAAAAAAGGGGAGAGTGGATATTAGAAGGCATTCTAAACATCTTTGCCTTCCCAAACTACACAGAGTTCCTAGAACCCACATGTTTTCTTTTCTGAATTCTGGGTTCTCCCCCATATTGTTCCCTAGTCTTTCATCTCTTGTGCTATGGAAGATTGGATTTCCCAAAGACGGCCACACCAGTATTTATCCTGTCTCACATGGTCTTTCAGACTTTGACACTCCCTGGAAGTGATGCTGTGTGACTTCCAATTCTAGGTCATAAAACAGATACAGCTTTTTTTTTTGGGGGGGGGGGAATTCTCCTCTCTTTGGGATTCTTGTTCTGGAAATCCAAACAACCCAAGCAGAGAGACAACATAGAGGTGAACTGAGTCCTCCAGCCAGCATCAACTACTAGACATGTGAGTGAACTGGTTTTCAGATCATTCCAGCCCCAGCCTTCAAGTCTTCCCGCTGAGGTCTCAGACACCATGGACAGAGACAGACTTTCTGTTGTGCCCTGTCTGAATTCCAGACCCTTCAAATTTATAAACATAAAACTTGTTGGCTTGGGTTTAAGCCAATATGTTTTGGCCTAATCTATTACACAGCCATTACAACCAGAACACATGTGTCTCCTCCTCATCCTGTAGTAACTCTGATGTGACCTCCTCCAGTGTCTTTTCTGAGATGAACCTCTGTATCCCTACAACTATGTCTTAAGTACTTCCCACTTTTGTTTCCACAGCCTGCAATGTAATTGTGAGTTTTCTTATTTAGCTAGTATCTCTGATACATAATGATCACTCTGTTAATGAGTGAATGAATGAATAAATGACAAAAATGAAATATGTTCTTCTTTGTTGGTCTCCTACTTTTTCAGCAGTGACTTTCTTGTCTTGTGGCTCATTGCCAACAAATAGTGTAGAATAACATACTGGCCAATTACAGTTTACACAGTAACATCCCTCTTGAGATATTTATTTCAAGACTCAATGAATGGATTTTTAAAATCTTACCCCAAATCTGAAATTTCTCCAGTCTCTGCCATCTCAGTAATAATATCTTTACTCACCAAATGGTTCCTTCTGATAACCTGGTGTCACCCTCTCTACTTTCCTTTGCTTCACTCCCACACCCAAACCACCAATGAATTTTGTCAATTCTACCTCCAAAATATATACTGAATATGTCCAGTTTCTTTGTCCCCAATTCAAGGCCAATCTCTCTCACTTGGATGTCTGCAATAGCCTTGTATCTGGTATTTCTTCTGATCACTGCTACCCCAACCCCAGCCAGTCATGTCTTCACACAGAAGGCAGTGTGATTTCTTCTTACAAAGCAATGACTTAGTGTTTTGCACAAGTGATCTATGTTTTATAAAAATTAAGGAAATAAAGACAAAAAAGAAAGCAAGAAAGCACCCCTCAGAAATAACCATAATAAACATGTGATGAACATTTCTCCAGACAATTCAGTAGGTGTATTTATTTTGTCTGTTGAACAAGCTTAGAAGGTCTCAAAAGGATGCAAGGTGAAATCAATCTTACTCTTCATTAAATGCATGACTCTACCCAACTAGAATACAAATCACATACCAACAGAGCTACTCTTTGTTCCCTGATATGACCCTAGAGCCAGGTAAGTGCCTGGTATACACTGGCACACCTCATTATATTGTGCTTCACTTTATTGCACTTCACAGATGACTTTTACAAATTAAAGGCAAGACCTTCCACCAGCAAAATGGTTATGGCTTGCTTTATTGAGGTACTGACTTTATTGTGGTTGTCTGAAACCAAACAAATTCTTATTCATTTTTGCTTGACCTTGGGCTTCAACTCAGTGCTCTAACTCAGAGCCGAACACTTAACTTCCTGCCAGGAAGTGACTTCAGCTCTGGGGAAAAGCAAGCCCATTGTGTTTGCTTGGATTGATTAATAAGAGAAATTGCTGGGGATGTTCTCTGACATTTGCTAAGAGCAAGTTTTTCTGTAATGAGGGATAAGAAATAGCAATGTGTCCCAGGAGACCAAAATTGGAATCCTACCTTTGGAATAAAATTTGATACATGATCTTGACCTTAATATAGTTTAAATTCATGAATGTCAGCAAAATTAATCAATGAATAATTCCAAGATGTTTTGACAATAATCATGAGAACATGAGAATTTAGGTAATGTGCTAATTATGTAAACTTTCAGTAGCCAGAAGAAAAGAGATTTAGATTTATTTCCTGAGAAAGGTTTCCTGCAGGGTCTCTTGGGACCATGTGTGATATTGATCTTTGATCTGACAAATAAGGAAAGTTCCAGGCAAAGGACTCTCACTGTACAAAAACTCTTACCGGAGATTGCATTGTCAACTTGCTGTATAATAAGTTCACCACTCAGTGTTAGTTCTCTTTCCATCACCATGTACTTAGCTCCCCCTCCCTCCTCTCCCACCCCCTCCCTACTTGTCTCCAAATAAACATTGAACTATTGACTGTGTCTATGGGTTTTTTGTTTGTTTGTTTGTTTTTCCTTTGTTGCTTTCAGTTTTATATTCCGCATATGAGTGAAGTCATACAGTTTTTGGATCTTTTCTGTTTGGCTTATTTCGTTTAGCATGATGATCTCTAGGTCCAACCATTTTATTGTAAATGGCAGCATTTCATCTTTTATTATAGCTGAGTAATATTCCATTGTGCATATGTACCACAGCTTCTTTACCCAGTCATCTGTCTCAGGGAACTTTGGTTGCTTCCATGTTTTGGCCACCGTGAACAGCTCTGCAATGAACATTGGAGTATATCAGTCTTTGCAGACTAAGATTTTCAAGTTTTTTAAAGCAGATCCCCAGAAGAGGGATTGCTGGGTCATATGGAAATCCCATTCCCAATTTTCTGAGGAACCTCCACATCATCTTCCATAGTGGTTGTACCAGTTTGCACTCCCACCAGCAGTGTGTGAGAGTTCCTTTTTCTCCACATCCTCTCCAGCACTTGTTATTCCTTGTCTTGTTGATAACAGCCATTCTCACAGGTGTGAGGTGGTATCTCATTGTGGTTTTGATTTGCATTTCCCTGATAGCTAATGAGATGAGCATTTTTTCATATGTCAGCTGGCCATTTGTATTTCTTCATGGGAGAAGTGTCTTTTTAGTTCTTCTGCCCACTATTTAATTGGGTTGTATGTTTTTTTGTTGTTAAGTCATATTACTTCTTTATATATTTTAGATATTAGACCCTTATCTGATGCATTGTTTGCAAATATTTTCTCCCATTCAGTTGGCTGTCTCTTTGTTTTGTTGATGGTTTCTTTTGCTGTGCAGCAACTTTTTAGTTTGATATAGTCCCATTCATTTATTTTTGCTTTTACTTCCCTTGCCTTTGATGTGAGCTTCATGAAGTCTTCCTTGAGCCATAGGTCTATAAGTTGAGTATCTATGATTTCTTTTATACAGTTTATTATTTCAGGTCTTATATGAAGGCCTTTAATCCATTTTGAGTTAATTTTTGTATATGGTGAGAGTACACAACTCAGATTCATTCTTTTGCATATGTTTTTCCAGCTTTCTCAACACCACCTCCTGAAGAGGCTGTCTTTTCCCCATTGCATATTTTTTGCTTCTTTATCAAAAATTATTTGTCCATAAATTTGTGGACTTATTTCTGGGTTTTCTATTCTGTTCCATTGGTCTGTGTTTCTGTTTTGCTGCCAATACCAAGCTGTTTTGAGTATTGATGCTCTGTAATATAAATTGTTGGGGAGTGCAATGCCCCCAGCCTTATTCATTTTTATACTATTGCTTTGGCAATTAGAGATTTTTTATGGTTCCATATAAATCTGATAATTCTTTTATTTATTTCACGAAGGTCTGACTAAGGGATTTTGATAGATATTGTATTAAATATGTAGATTCCTTTGGGCAGAATGGCCATTTTAACAATGTTAAGTCTTCCTATCCATGAACAGGGAATATGTTTCTATTTCTTTGTGTCTGCTTCAATTTCTTTCAAAAGTGTCTTATAGTTTTTCATGTATAACTCTGTCACGTTTCTTTGTTAAGTTAATTCCCAGGTCTTTCACTCTTTTTGTTGTGATAGCGAAAGGAATTGACTCTCTCATTTTTTTTCTAAAGATTCATTGTTTGTATATAGGAATGCAGATTGATTTTGTATCCTGTGACTTTACTGTATTTATTTATTGTGTCTAAGAGTTTCCTGGTGGAATCTTTGGAATTTTCTATATAAAGGATTATGTCTTTAGCAAATAGTGACAATTTGACCTCTTCTTTCCCAATTTGGATGCCTTTTATTCCTTCTCTTGCCTGATTGCTATGGCTAGAACTGCTAATACTATATTGAATAGCAGTGGTGACAGGAGGGCATCCCTGTCTTTTTCCTGATTTTAGGGGAATAGGCTTCAGCATTTCCCCATTCAGTATGATGTTAGCTGAGGGTTTCTCATATATGGCCTTTATTATGTTGAGATACTTTCCTTCTATGCCTATTTTATTCAGTGTTTTGATCATAAATTGATGTTGCATTTTGTCGAATGCTTTTTCTGCATCAATTGATATGACCATATGGTCTTCATTTTTTATTTTGTTTATGTGGTGTACCACATGGATTGATTTTCATATGTTGAACCATCCTTGTGCTCCTGGGATGAATCCCACTTGATCATGATGTATAATCTTTTTGATTCATTGTTGTATTTGCTAATATATTTTTTAGGATTTTTGCATCTATGTTCATCAGAGCTATTGGTCTATAGTTTCCTTTTATGTGTTGTCTTTTCTAGGGTTTGATATTAGGGTAATGTTGGCCTCATAGAATGAGTTAGGAAGTATTGCTTCCTCTTCAATTTTTTGGAAGAGTCTGAGAAGGATAGACATTAATTCTTCTTTGAATGCTTGGTAGAACTCATTGGTGAGACCATCTGGTCCAACACTTTTGCCTTTAGGGAGACTATGGATAATCATTTCAATCTCTTTGCTATTGATTGATCTAGATTATCCAGTTTTTCTTGGTTCAGTCAAGGTAGGCTATAAGTTTCTAGAAACTTGTCTATTTCTTCTACATTGTTAAATTTAGTGTCATAAAGCCCTTCATAATATTTTCTTATAATCCTTTGTATTTCTGTGGTATCAGTGGTAATTTCTCCCCTTCCATTTCTAATTTTGGATATTTGTGTCCTTTCATCCTTTGATTAGTATAGCCATGGGTTTGTCAATTTTGTTGACTTTCTCAAAGAACCAGCTGTTTGTGATATTAATCTTTTCTATTGTCCTTCTGTTCTCTAATTGGTTTAGCTCTGCTTTAATTTTTATGACTTCTTTTCTTCTGCTGACTTTGGATTTTATCTGCTCTTCTTTTTCTAGTTCTTTAAGATGGGATGCTAAGGTGTTTACTTATAATTTTTCTTGTTTCTTAAGATAGGCCTGTAGTGATATAAATTTTCCTCCTATTACTGTTTGCTGTGTCTCAATAATTTTGATATGTTGTACTTTCATTGTCATTAGTTTCTATATATTTTTAGAGCTCTTCTTTTTTTGTTCTTTTATACAGTCATTTTTAAATAAGGTGTTGTTTAATCTCCTTGTATATATGCTTTTTTCTGATTTTCTTTTACAGTTGATCTCCAATTTCAAAACTTTGTGGTCTGAGACTACAGTTGCTATGATTTTGATATTTTTGAATTTGCTGAGGTTACTTTTGTGTCCCAGCATGTGGTCTATCCTTGAGAATGTTTCGTGTGTACTAGAAAAGAGGGTATAGTGTCTTTTTGCTGGATGAAGTGTCCTGTAAATGTCAATTATGTCCAATTGCTGTCATATGTCATTTAGAGCTGATATTGCCTTATTTATTTTCCGTTTGGATGTCCATGGCTATTAAGGGGGTGTTTAAGTCTCCCACAATTATTGTGCTTTTGTCAGTTTCTCCTTTCAAATCTGTTAGTCATTGCTTTGTATATTTTGGTGCTTCCTGGTTGGGAGCATATATATTAATTAGTGTCAAATTTTGTTGTTGTATTGTGCCTTCTATCATTATGTAATTTTCATCTTTGTCTCTTGCTATCTTTTTTAACCTGAAGTTTATTTTATGAGGCATCAGTATGGCAACTCCTGCCTTTCTCTGGTTACCATTTGCTTGGAGTATTGTTTCCCACCCTTTCACTCTGAGTCTGTGTTTGTCCTTATGGCTGAAGTGTGTCTATTGGAGACAGCATATGGATGGGTTTTGTTTTTTAATCCAGTCTGCTACTCTGTGTCTTTTTATTGGTGAGTTCAGCCCATTACCATTTAGAGTGATGATCAATATGTGAGGGTTTGCTATAGCCATTACTGTTTTGTTATTGTTTTATTTTTTGTTATTGTTTCTTTCTTGTTGCTCCAATTCTATTTTGTTTGTCTTGATGTTTTGTTTCAGGTCGAACAGCCTCCTTCAATACTTCTTAAAGTGCCAGCCTCATATTGGCGAATTCCCTCAGCTTCTCTGTGTCTTAGAAGGTCTTTTTTCCTCCTTCATATCTAAAGGATAATTTTGCTGGACAATTTATTCTTGGCTAGAAGTTTCTCTCTTTTAAAGTTTTGAATATTTGATTCCACTTCCTCCTGCCTTGTACAGTTTCTGCTGAGAAGTCTGATGCCAGCCTGATGAGTTTTCCTCTAAATGTTATAGTTCTTTTTTCCCCAGCTGTCTTTAGTTTTTGACATCTTTAATACTGTGTCTTAGAGAAGATCTGCTAGGGGCCAGGTATCTAGGGGATCTGTTTTCCTCTTGAATTTGGGGTTCCAGATCTTTCCATAGGTTTGGAAAGTTCTTGTCTACTATTTGTTTGAATATGTTCTCTGTAGAGTACTCTGTTCCTTCTAATCCTATTATCATGATGTTTTTTTGTCTCATGGAATAAGATAGTTCTTGCAGAGTTCTTTCAATTCTTTTGGTTTTATATTCCCTATTGTCCTCTTTCTGAGATGTTTCAATGCTCTAATCTTCAATATCACTAATTCTTTTCTTCATCTGGTTGACCCTGTTTCCTATGGCAGTTATTTCATTTCTCACTTCTTTTATTGTATTATTTATCTCTTGAATTTCCTTATGTTTCAAATTTCTTTGTTAAAATGTTCCCTTTGTTCATGAATTTCCTTTCTTAGGTTGTTCACCTCAGCTATGGTGTTATGCCAGGATGTTTTAATTTCTCTCAGCGTCTTTAGAACAGCTACTTTAAATTCTCTGTCACTTAGTTCAGAAATTTCTGGGTCTATGGGTTCCTTTTCTGGAGATTTTTCATCTTCTTTCTGAGGAGCTTTAGATCCTAAGGTAATTATACTGTCTGCTGGCCTCTTCCTCTTTGGCATAAGGACATTATGTTCAGCAGAGTGCAGGAGCTCTTTCCTCTGATTAGTATTTTTGTGGTGTCTTGCTGTAGGGCAGACACTAGGTGGCTCCGGGGACCAAGTTTGGGGAGCAGAGGTATTTAAGCCTTATCTCTGGTCTCCAGCCATGCATTTGGAGGCAGGGCGCATCTATCTGCAGTCCCTTCACTTCTCTGCAGTTCGTTGGGGTGGCTGTAAGAGAGTGGAGATGCCAATAAAAAGCACACTGGGGGAGCTCCAACTCCTGCCCTTTGCTAGGGAAGCTAGGGGATGTGAGCTGGGGCCACTCTTGTTGACCAGGGCAAATGTTATCAAATATGCCTTTCCAGGCCTGCTCCAGTGACCAGCCATTAGGGGCAGAGTCTGCAGGTGTGCACCACATGTAGGTGCTGGGCATGCAAACCAAGGGTCCAAAGCCTGATGTCACAGGTCGCACGAAGGCAGCCAGCTCGCCTACACCTTGGGGCAGGAACCACAGCCCTGCGGAGGATCCTTGCATCCACGTGCTGTGGGTCGCAGGGATGCTGGGAGACAAGGTGCTGTCTCTGGGGCCCCACTCAGCCTGTGGCTGTTCAGAGTCCTCGCTCAGCCCACTTGCTACTCAAGAGCTTCAGAGGCTGGCCTCCAAACTCTGTCCCCAACACACTGCTTTAAGGTCCAGATTCCCCATGGTCTCCCACCATTCTGCCACTTTGGTTGGCTTTCACTCTTGTCCCTCCTTGGCCTCCTCCCTTCCATGCACTGTGCTGCTCCTGGATTGTCAGCAGCAATGGGGTTCTGTCATGATTTGTCTCTGCTCCCTCCCACTCTACCACTCGCTCCCTTCTCTCCAATCTTCAGGTGTTTCCTGGCAATGCGTGGATTTCTCAGCTGTCATTGTGTCATGCAGTGTCCTCTTTCTTGGCTCCTAGACAGTCGTTCAATTGTGTTTTCTGGGAGAGGCTTTAGGGACCTCCTCCCTGGTCACCATACTGCCCTCTCTCTCTCTCTCTCTACATAGATATTTTAAGATTGTTTTGTTTCTGGAAGAAATGTCACTGACATTTTTATATTGATTATATTGGATCTGTATTTTGGATTGGGTAGTATGAACATTTTAACATTATTAATTCTTCCATGGGCATGAAATATCTCTTCATTTCTTTGTGTCTTCTTCAATTTTTTTCCATTAATGTCTTACAGCTTTGAGTATACAGGGTTGTTTTAATTTTTACCTCCTTGATTAAATTTTATTATATATTTAATTCTTTTTGATGTAATTATAATTTTTTTCTTAATTTCTCTTTCTCATAGTTCATTAGTGCTTATAACCACACCAATTTTTATACATTGATTTTGTGTCCTGCAACCTTACTGAATTTATTTGTAACTTCTAAAAGTTTTTTAATGGAGTCTTTGGGGGTTTTTATATGTAATATGATTTTATTTCTAAATAGTGACAATTTTACTTCTTTCTTTTTTATTTGGATGCTTTTGTTTCTTTTTCTTGACTAATTCCTCTAGCCAGGACATTCTGTACTATGTTGAACAAAAGTGGTGATAGTAAACATCCTCATCTTGGTTTTGATCTTTCAGCTTTCAGCTTCTCATCATTAAGTATGATATTAGCTATGTAGTTGTCATATATGTTTTTTATTATGTTGAGGTACATTCCTTCTATACTTAATTTGTTGAGAGTTTTTAGAAGGATTTGAATTTTGTCAAATATTTTTTCTTAGTGAGACGTTGAAATCCCTTACTAATATTGTGGCTATTGGAATGGTCATATGTTTTATTTTTCCTTCATTTTGTTAATGTAGTATATATCACATAGATTTGTGGATCTTGATCTATTTTTAAATCCTCAGATTAAATCCCACTTGATCATGGTATATTGTAGACTTTGGTTTGCTAATATTTTGTTGAAAATTTTTGCAAATATGTTTATCAGAGATATTGGCCTGTAACTTGTTTTTCTTGTAAGTTCTGGTCTGGTTTTGGTATCAGGGTAATGCTGGCATAGTAAAGTTAAGTTCAGAAGTGCTTTCTCCTCTTTTATATTTTGGAAGAGTTTAAGAAAAATGGCTATCAATGCTTTTTTGAATATTTGGTATAATTCACCAGTGAAGCCATCTGGTCCTGGACTTTTGATTGTTGGGAGATTTTTGGTTACTGATTCAGTCTCCTTATTGGTAACTGATATGCTCAAATTTTCTATTCCTTCATGATTCAGTCTTGGAAGGTTGTATCTTTCTAGGAATTTATTCATTTCTTCTAGGCCATCCAATTTGTTTGTGTACAATTGTCCTTAGTAGTCTCTTGTGAGTCTTTGTATTTCTGTGGTATCAGTTGTTAACATCTCTTTCATTTCTAATTTTGTTTATTTAACTTCTCTTTTTTGTTGGTGAGTTGAGCTAACGATTTGCATATTTTGTTTATCTTTAAAAGATAGCTCTTAGTTTCATTGATTTTTATTAATGTCTTTTTGGTGTCTATTTTATTTAGTTGCACTCTAATCTTTATGTCCCTCCTTCTACTAACTAGGCTTTATTTTTAATTTTATAGTTATGTGAGGTGGAAAGTTGAGTTGTTTACTTGAGATACATTTTGTTTATTAATGCAGGCACTTATTGCTATGAATTTCCTCTTAGAACTACTTTTGCTGCATCTCATAATTTTGGTATGTTCTGTTTCAATTTTAATTTGTTTCAAAATATTTTTTATTTATCTTTTGATTTATTTATTCTTTGACACATTGGTTGTTTGTTTAATCGCCACATATTTGTGAGTTTTCCATTCATCTATTATAATTGATTTATAGTTTCAGGTCATTGTGGCCAGAAAAGATGTTTGATATGCTTTCAGTCTTCTTAAAATTATTTAAATATGTTTTCTGGCCTAACATATATGATCCATCCTGCAGAATATTCCATCTAACTTAAGAAAAATGTGTATTTTGCTGCTTTTGGCTGGAATGGTCTATAAATGTTGAGTCCATCTGGTCTTACATGAAATTTAAGTCTAATGTGTCTTTATTCATTTTCTGCCTGGATGATCTATCCATTGATGAAAGTAGAGAGTTGAAATCCCTTACTAATATGGTATTACTGTCTACTTCTCCCTTTACTTCTGTTAATATTGGCTTTATAGATTTAGGTGCTCATAAGTGTGACCATACATATTTATAAATGTTATAGCCTTTTATTGGATTGATGCCTTTATCATAATGACCTTTTTTGCCTTTAATTGCAGTCTTTGTATTAGTTATTTTGTCAAATTTAAACATAACTACCCATATTTCTTTTGGTTTCTATTTCCATAAAATCTTTTTTTTTTTTTTATTCCTTCACTTTCAGACTGTGTGTCCTTAAAGTTGAAGTGAGTCATATAGTTGCCTTTTTTAAAAATTCATTCTATGACTTTTGATTGGTGAAGTTAGGCAATTTACATTTAAAGTAATTATTGACAAACATGGGCTTATTGATATTTTATTGTTTTCTGGCTGTTTTGCATTTCCTTTGTTCTTTTATTCTCTTATTCTCTGTGATTTGATGATTTCCTATAGTGGTATGCTTAGATGCCTTTCTCTTTCTCTTTTGTGTATCTGTTACAGATTTTTCTTTGTGGTTACCATAAGGCTTACATATACATCTTAGAGTTATAATTGTCTACTTTAAGCTGTATGTTTCTTAATTAATTAGTTTTATTTTTAAATTTACACACAGTAAAATTAAATTTTATTCTTTTGGTGAGAAGCTCTGTGAGTTCTAACACTTATGTAGTTTTGTGTAACTACCACCACAATCAGGGCATGGAATAGTTTCAGCACTCTCCAAGTTCCCTCATGCTGCCCTTTTGTAGTCAGACCCCTCTCCACACCTCAGCCCTTAACCATCACTGACATGTTCTCTAATCCCATCAATTTGTCTTTGTCAGAATGTCAAATAAATGAATTCATACCGTAAGTGACTTATGGATTCTGGCTCCTCAGTACAGTGCCTTTGAGATACATTTGTATTGTTGAATGTAGCAGTAGTTCTTTCCTTTTTATTGCTGCTTGCATTATTCCATTGTATTAATGAACCACAGTTTGTTTATCCATTCACATATCCATTGTGTGACATTAGGGTTGTTTTCAGTTTTTGTTGATAGTTAATAAAGCTAATATAAGCATTCACATACTAAAGCTGCTGAAAGCATCCATGTACAAGTTTTTATCAGACATAAATTTTCAATTTCCTAGAATAAATACCAAGAGTAGAGTTGCTTGGTCATATCATAAGGGTATGTTTAACTTCCTGAGAAAGTAACAAATTGTTCCAGAGTAGCTATGCCAGTTTGGATTCTTACCAGCAAAGTATGAGAGTTAGAGTTGATTTACATTCTCACTGGCACCTTGATACTGGCTATTAAATAAATAGTCATTTAAATATATGTATAATGGTATATTATTAGTTTTACCATGCACTTCCTTAATAGTCATGTTGAGCATCTTCTTGTGCTTGTTTGACATCTATATATTTTCTTTGAAGTGTCTGTTTAAATATTATGCCCATTTCTTGTTCAGTTTTAATGAACATTTTTAGAGGACTAATTTTAGATTTACAGAAAATTTGCCAAGATAGAACAGAGTTTCTGTCTACTCTTTACCTAGTTTCTTTTAATGTTAACATCTTATTTAAGTATGGTGTATTTGTCAAAACTAATAGATAAACCTTTATATAACATTAACTAATTTCCAGACTTTATTCAGATTTCACCAGTTTTTCTGCTAATGTGCTTTTTATTCTACACCATGGTAAAATTGAGAATAAAATTTTCTAGAGTTAAAAATTTCTTTCCTCATTATATTAATCTCTTGGGTATCTTCATCTTCTTAGAGAAGTTGTACCCGGAGCCATTCTGTTCCAATCTTGACTGATTGATTTCTAGATGTCCTCCATAGTTGCTATCTTGAGATCTACCTTTACCTTCATCCTGGGGATTCCTGTTAGCTCCCTGTTGAGTTAAATCTATTGTTTTCTAGATCCTATGGCTTTCTCTTTCATGGCTTTGTCTTTCTTGGCTTACTATCTCATTTTGGTAAAACACATGTTTTTGGATGTCTCAGATAAGAAAAGATAAAAAATAATTTCTGAACATGTGACTTTATTCTACCCTCACATTTAATTAGTTTTCCTGGGTGTGATTGCTAATTCACATATAAACTTAGCTTGGGTAGAGTATCTAGTTATTTAATCAAACATTAATCTAGGTATTACTGTGAAATTTTGTTTGTTTGTTTGTTTGTTTGTAGTATGTGGGTAGTTCCCTGACTGGGAATCAAACCGAGGCCGCAGTATTGACAGCACCAGCACCAAAGCCTTAAGCCACTGCACCACCAGGGAACTCCCACTGTGATGATATTTTGTAGACATGGTTAAGGTATATAATCAGTTGACTTTAGGTAAAAGAAATTACCTTTGATAATATGGGTGGGCCTCATCCAATCAAGTGAAGGCCTTAAGAACAAAAACTAAAGGTGGTGTAGTGGTTAGGTTTCGGCGCTGTCAATGCTGTGGCCTGGGTTCAATTCTCAGCCAGGGAACTACTCACATTTAAAAAAAATGCCATAGTACCTTATAAGTTTCAAACTTGCCTTCCTCAACAATTGTTTGAGCTAAGTTCTCATATAAATTTCTTAGTTATCCTTTGTAGATATTATTTATTTATTTTCTTTAAAATTTTTTTTATTTTTCAATTACAGTTGACATACACCATTATATTAGTTTCAGCTGTACAACATAATGATTAGACATTTATATAATTTACAAAGGGATCACTCCAATAATTTACTACCCATCTGACACCCTACATGAGGGCTGACAACTAAGTCCATGAACTCATCCTAAAAAAGTTGCTGAACACCTCATTGCTGAATATCACTGTGGGCACCTTCAAAGTACTCCCCTTGGGAAGTTATGCACTGACACTAGTGCTTAGTCCACCCTTCAAAGCAATTTTGGAGCTCTTTTTCTGGAATGGCCATCAGAACTGTCATTGTATGACCCTTAATGTCCTGGATGTCATCAAAATGTCTTCCTTTCCTCTATCTTCAGGTAAAGAAAAAGTCATTGGGGGCCAGATCAGGTGAGTGGAGACAGTGTTCCAATACAGTTATCTGCGTATTGCCTAAAAACTCACTCATAGACAGTGCTGTGTGAGCTGGTGCATTGTTGGGATGCAAGAGCTATGAATTGTTGGCAAAAAGTTCAGATCATTTTCATCTAACTTGCTCATGCAGCCTTTTCAGCACTTCCAAATAGTAAACTTGATTGACTGTCCAGTGGTACAAATTCATAATGAACAATTCCTTTCATATAAAAAAATGGTTAACAACATCATTTCAACTCTTGATTTGGACTGACAGAACATTTTTGGTTATGGAGAATTGGCTGAGTTCCATTGTGCACTTTGATGTTTTGTTTCAGGGTCCTATTGCTACACACATGTTTCATCACCAGTGATAACACAGCCCAAAACACAATTTTGCCTCTCCAAAAGGTCTTGGCAAACTTCAACTCTCCTTTGCTTTTGTTCATCAGTGAGCTCCTTCAGGACCATGTTTGCACACAGCTTTCTCATGCCAAGATTTTAAGTTAAGATTTTCCTGTTTATCAATGTTTACTTGGTCTGTTATGCATCTCACAGTGAGCCAATGATTTTGACATACAACTTGACAAATTTTTGCAATGTTTTTGTCAGTTCTACTCATTCCTGGAAGCCCTAATATTTCTTCATCAGCAACACTTTCTCTCCCCTCGGAAAAACATTTAATCCATTTGTACACTGCCATTTTTTTCATGGCATTATCCCCATAAACTTGGAATAACATGTCCCTGATTGCACTTCCACATTTGCCAGGTTTCACAAGAAATCCAATGTTTGTTCATTGCTTGAATTCAATCTCTGACATTCTCATGACAGCACACTAAAACACCCAACAACAATAATGAATGCCACTCAGCAAGACACGGCCACACATCAGCATGAACACAGCTGTGAGACACAGGTATGCCAAGGTTATGAAATGTTACCAAGTTGTTTGTAAGTGCTGTCAATGTAAGCACACAGTGACAAGTTCACGAACTAATTGTTAGACCTCATAGAGTTACTACAATATTATTGACTATATTCCCTATACTGTAGTTTACATCTCATAGCTGTTTTTATAACTGGCAATTTGTACATATTACTCCCTCCCCTTTTTGCTCTCATCTCCTCAACCTCCTCCCATCTGGTAACAATCAAAATGTTCTCTGTATATATAGTCCGTTTCTGTTTGTCTTTTAGATTCTACATATGGTATTTGTTTTTCTCTGACTTATTTCACTATGTCTTTTTCTCTCCTATCTCTCTGGAGAACCCTGAGTAGTACACAGGGCTAGAATTATAAATCAGAAATAAAATTCTTTCAGGATTTTGAAAGCATAGCTCATTGGTTTCTAGCTTCCAGTGATGCTGTTGAATAATCTGATATCATTCTTATCCTTAAGCCTTTATATAAAATTTTTACTCCTGAAAATCCTGTAGAATCTTATCATACCTGGTGGTCTGAAATTGCACAATCAGGTTCATTTTCATCCATTGTGCTGGTCACTTAAAGAAACTTTCAATCTGGAAATTCCTGTGTTTTAGGTCTGAAATTTTTTAAATTATTCGTTTGAAGGATTTCTTACCTTCAAACATTTTTTCAAAACATTTTTTGTTTTCTCTTTCGGAAGTACTATTATTTAGATATTGAATCTAATAGAATGGTTTTCAAGTTTATAATTTCTTTTACCCTGTTTTAATCTTTGGGATATTTCCTCAAACTTATCTTCCAATCACTCTCTTAGTTTCTAATTTCTGCTATCATGCTTTTAATTTCTGAAAGCTCTTTTTTATATTATTATAATAGCATCCTGATCTTGTTTCATAGGTGCCATATAATTTATTATTCATAAAGACGTAATGGTAATTTTTGTTTTGAAGTTTACTTCTTATAGTCCCTGTTTCTCCCAGGAGCAATTTTATTTGTATATTTCAATCTCATTTTTAAGAATTTCCTTAGATAGCTTGTGATCCTTGGTTGATTGCTCATTAGAAGTGGGGACCAAAGGCTGTGAGCACTGTGGAGATTGGAGGAGAGGTGTTGTTGCTGAATTTTATTGTAGGGTGCTCTGAGTCAATTGTCAGGGAATCAACAATATTACTATCTTTCAACTTTCCCTTTTGGTAAGGTAACTATATATTTTGGGGTCCAAAATGAAAGCTTTTGAGAGTGAATACTGTAATACTGCCTATGTGTCAGGCATAAATTCAGACTATCATAGGCAAATTAGATAATCACTTAATTTCTGGTACTAATATTTCTCAGAGAAAATTCTTCCATGACCAGTATAAGCATAGAAGTCAAGTTGTCTAAATCTAGGAGCTGTGTAGAGGAAGAAATCTTGTGTTCTCATCATTCATCTTTCAATGTGCATGCTTATAGCTCCAAATTGAAAACTATGTCAATCAGCAATAGAGTAGAAATTTGTGGAGTATTTATACAATGGAATACTATTCAGCAGTGAAAAAGAATAAACTTCCACTACACACAATGAAATAAATAAAATCTCATATAGTGTTGAACAACAAAAAGCCAGATAAAAAGTACATACTATAAGATTCCACTTATATGAAGTTCAAGAATTGGCAAAACTAATCCATTATGACAGAAGTCATAATAATGGTTACCTTTGGGGCATGATGGGGAGGCTCCAATCCCACCAATGACACTGATGGGGAGGAAACATGAAAGAGCCTGTAGGTTAGCTGGAAATACTTGATACCTTATTATGGGTGCTGGTTACATGAATGTAGAGATATAAAAATTCATTGAATTCATATACAATTAATAGTTGTGCAATCTATTGTATATAAGATATATCTCAATTATTTAAAAAAGGTACAAACTGTTGAGGTTTTCTGAGACCAGTGAGATGATGCTACAGTTTAGCCAAAGGCGATGGTGGTATGAGTAGAGGACTGGAATGGTAGACAACTTATTTAAATGGTAGGCATTTAAATAGCATTTGAATTAGGCCTTAAAATAATGTTTGCTAACATTTCATGGGTCAAGGCCATTGTGAATTTGATGAAAATTATAATCTTTCTCTTTGTGAAAAAAACAAACAAACATACACAAAAGCGTACCCTAAGTGTGACTGTTATTTCATGGTCCTATAAATATCCATCCGTGACCCTGCTTAGATAAATGGGTAGGTTTACATGGGAGAGGGAAGAGTGAGATTCCAGCTAGGTAAACTCCTACAGTGAGGGACAGTATCTGCTAGCACACATGAATACTAGGAGAGAGAGGAGAGAGAGGTAAAGAATCCTGAGTAATCATCTTCAGTAGAATTCCCCACTGACAACCTAATGCTGGATAGATTTCCAGTACTAACTCTGCAGGTAAAAATTACTACTTATACTGTGTAACCATGACTCTAGGCTATATTTACAAAAGTTAATACATTTGTTTACAAGAATCAGCTTGCTTTAACTTGAAGTATTTTACACTGAGCATCTTACTTATCAGGAATGTCTTTCTGCAGGCTTCGTTGCTTTGCTTTCTGATGAGTTTTCCCCAGCATGATTATGCAGCCCCTTAAGCTTCTACTGCTTGGGACATTCATGAAATGGTGTAGATTAATTAATTACTCAAAAAATTTGTTGTCCCTTTCTACTGAATCCAGTCCTTTGTGAGAAGTATACCTCCACCCCCTTTTTTTTTTTAATTCATTTTTATTGTTAGACTTATTGGGGTGACATCTGTTAGCAAGGATTACATAGGTTTCAGGCATATAATTCTACAGTGCATTGTCAACTTGATGTATAATAAGTTCACCACCTAATGTGACTTCTCTTTCCATCACCTTATATTTAGACCAATGGAATAGAACTGAAAACCCAGAAATAAACCCACAAATATATGGACAAATAATTTTCGATAAAGGAGCAAAAAACATACAGTGGGGAAAAGACAGCCTCTTTAGTAGGTGGTGCTGGGAAAACTGGAAAAACATATGCAAAAGAATGAACCTGAGCTATGAACTCTCTCCATATACAAAAATTAACTCAAA